>JAGXJF010005680.1:0-58462 GCA_019208055.1 Stipa capillata | reverse complement strand
TATTATTTTTTAATTTACTGTTTTTTTATTAATAATTTTTTTTTTTAATTTTTTAATTTTATATATTTTTTTATTGTTTTTTAAAATTTATTTTTATTTTTTTTTTTTTAGTATTACAATTTGTTTTTTTTTTTTTTATTTTTATTATTTTTTTTTTTTTTTTTTTTTTTTTAAATTTTTTTTTTTTTTTTTTATTTTTTTTTTTTTTTTATTTTTATTCTTTTTAATATAAATTTTTAAAATATTTTATTTTTGATTTTTACAATAATAGTTTTTCTCTAAATTAGTGATTTTTATGTAACTTTGTTTTATTTATTTTTCTGATATATTATCATTTAATTTACTTTTAATTTACTGTTTATTTTTTCTATATAATTTGTTTTTTAAATATTATTTCCTATTTTCTATGTATTTATTTTTTCTCTTTTTTATAAAATTTATATATATTTTATTGATATTTTTATTTTATATGTCGTTAATTTGTAAATTATTATACTCTATCTATGTATTTATCTGTTTCTAATTTTATATATTTATTTTTATAATATTTTTATATTTTATATTTTTATTTTATATTTTTTATATCTTTTTTTTATATTATTTTAGTTATTTTATATTCTTTTATATTTATTTAATTTTATTTTATATTTTTTTTTATATATATATCTAATATTTTATTTTTATATTATATTTTTAATATGTATATATTTTTATCTTTTTATGTATATTTATTATAATTATATTTCTATATTTTATTTTTTTAATGTATTATGTATTTTTTGTATATTTATATATATATTATTTATTTTATCTATTTTTATCTATTTTTTTTTATATTTTCTATATTGTATATATGTTAATTTTTATTTTTTTATATTTTTTATATTTTTTTATTTATTAATATTTTGTTATTTTTATATAGTATATTTTTATTTTTCTATATAATATTGTTTTTTATATATTTATATATTATATATTCTAATATATATTTTTTTTTTTTTATATTTCTTTTATATCTTTCTATTTATTGTATTTTTTTATATACTTTTTTATTTATAAATATTTTGTATATATATATATATATATATATATTATATATATTTTTTTAATCTATTTTTTTTATTTTTTTATTATATTTTTTTATATTTTTATTTTTTAATATATTTTTTATTTAATTTATATCTATTTATAATTTTATATATATATATTTTATTTATTTTATAAATATTTTTATTTTTTTTTTTTTTATTAATATTTTATTTATTTTTTTATTCTTTTTATTTTTTTTTCTTATATATTAATTTTTATTTTTTTTTAATATTTTTTTTATTTTTTTTAATTATTTTTTTTTTTTTTATTTTAATTATTGTTTAATTTTTTATTTTTTTCTTTTTTTTAATATTTTAACATTATTTTATAGTTTTTTTTTTTTTTTTTTTTATATTTTTTTATTTTTTATTTTTTTTAAATTTTTTTTTTTTATTTCTTTTTTTTTTTTTAATTTTAATTTTTTTTTTGTTTTTTATTTTTTTCGTTTTTATTTTTATTTTTTATTTATTTTTTTTTTATTATTTTTTTATTTAATTTTCTCTGTTTTTTATTAATTTTTTTTTTTTTATTTCTTTTTTTTTTTATTTAAAGTTTTTTTTTAAATTTCTATGCTTTTTAATTAAAAGTTTTTGTTTTTTATTTATATATTTTTGATACCGGGTTTGTACGTCGACACATCCCATTGTGGACGGCGAAAGGGCCCTCATCCTTTTTGATGAAGTCCCGTCAAAGAGTAAATTTGAACTCTTTCCAAGCTTTATTAGCCACTTTGAGGGCGACTTTATTGGCTCGGGTCTGTAGCTCTTCTGGGATGACGAAGTGAGTATTGATATCTTCGACCAGCGTTGCACGAAGATCTCTGCCTACCTTCTTCCAAGATTCCAGTGTCAAAGGCACCCGTGTACGTGTGACGATGGCGCATGTAGTTCTCCATTTCGCCGCGTTTT
Source organism: Stipa capillata (assembly GCA_019208055.1). Classification (NCBI taxonomy): domain Eukaryota; kingdom Viridiplantae; phylum Streptophyta; class Magnoliopsida; order Poales; family Poaceae; genus Stipa; species Stipa capillata. The sequence goes on along the minus strand of JAGXJF010005680.1, from coordinate 56,465 downwards.
GTTCCGGTGCGATCGGTGCCCCCGACGGACCTAACTCCGTTATGAGAAATTGGTCCTTCGGCCTTTGACTAGGTCCTCTAGGAGCTCATCTCTGTTTTGTTGTGTTCTCCAATGTGTCTGAATGGTCACTGGAAGCGGCTGGGAAGCCGTTTGATCAGGACTCGACATCTTCTAAAAGATCCTTTAAACTAACAAGTATTAGAAGGGGTGGTCGAGGGGAGGAAGAGAGGGGGTGGCCACATTAGTACTCAAGCTATTCTTTTAGCATGTTAAAAAAAATCAATTGCTTGATCAATGTTATTAATACTTTCTTAGATAATGGAAGAGAAAAAATCCTCCTAATCACATTAGTACTCATATTATGACATTAGTTTGTGTATAGCTGACTATATATAAGAAATCTAGAATGGTAGAATCTTCGTAAGCTCATGTCATCATCAGAATAACTAAACATTAATATAGTTATAGCAAGTTGTGATCAGAAAAAGGCTACACTATAGGAAGCAATTCACTTAAGGGAGTTTTTAGAGGGCATTTAACCCAACGCAACCAAATTTGTCAGAATAACAGCACAAGTCGTGGTAGAGTGGGAACAAAAGGAAGTCCTGATTCTTGAATCATAATTTGTTGCCATGCATGCTTGATTTAATACAATGGATTTATTTATAGCCATGACAGTTCAACAGGGGTGAACAATAGTAAATTAGCAATGCTAAATGCATCATGCTGACACAATCCAACCCTCAAATAATTAACACTAATACTTCATGTTAGCAAAATGAGTGATCACTAATATCCTCAATACAAGTTTTATAATGAGCACATTGATAAAGTGTACTCACAGACTAAAGCCTAGGTTTGGCACACTAAGCAAGAGAACATGGAGATAAACTAGTGCATTCTAGTTTGACACTAATAGAGCTACAAAGCTTATACCGAGTATGCCTTCAGAATAACCATACCAAACAACGGCATCGGGCTCAGAAGCAGTGGTGGCGACGTCGGGCTGCTTGGAGGCTTGGCTGGCGGCATGGGGCACGGAGGCAGTGGCGGCGGCGTGGGGCTTGGAGGCGCGGCCAGCGGCGTGGGGCTCGGAGGCGGGGCCAGCGGCTTGCAGGCGTGGCCCGTGGCGTCGGGCCCGGTTCCTTGGGGGCGGCGGCGTCGGCCTTGGAGGCGGCGTCAGGCTCGGAGGCGGCGTCAGGCTCGGAGGCGACGGGGGGCAGCCTGCCGGCGTGACGGAGGGTGGTGGCATCGGGCTCGCAAGCGATGGAAGACAAAGTACTGGAGTCTGACTAAGGTTTTCGTGAAGGATTTGATTCCAAAACGATTCACGTATATAAAGGGGCCTCATCGCAAGCGGTTATTAAGAAGAATCGATTGTGATATCTAGTCTTTGCAGGCAGTTTTCTTTCCGAACCGCCTGTGATGTCTAGTCTTTGCAGGCGGTTTTGTTTCCAATCCCCTGTGATAAGGCCGTCATATTACAAGCGGTTCGAATTAAAATCTGTCTGTGATAACCCACATATCATAGTCGGTTCTCGTTACGAACCGCTTGTAATATGTTGGTCCAATATTGCAGACGGTTTGCGTAGGACACTGTCTGTGATATGTGGGTTATCACTGGCGGTTCTCGTGCCTCATAGTCAACTCAGGCAGATCTTCTTTTGGACCGTCTCTGACGTACTACACTAGAGGCGGGTTTTCAAGAACCACCTGTAATATGGGGTCTTCGAAGCTCTATTCTGTAGTAGTGTTTGTGTTTGTGCCGCCTCGATACATTATCAAATAAAACTCTTTCATCGTCTAAAAATGCTTATTAAAGTGTAACTCACCAAACAAAGATGACACAAAGAATAATAGACATCGATTTAACATATACAACCCTTCCCAAAACAACTACTATTGACCCACGAGACGAACTTCATTATATATACGAAGAATATGACACGATGACGAGAGGACATTTATCTATACAACGACATAGAAGGAATTCTAATTTCATTGTCTCCACCTTAGGCAAAACTCCCTCTAGTACTCAAAGCAATACACTCATCCAAAACAAGTATTTAACAATGGGCCTTGTACATGTTTTAGAAGTCCATAAGATTAATCTGAATAAGTAAGTATGGAACGATTTTATCCAAACGCCTTTTATGAAACTAAACTGAGAGACTGATTTTCTCGATCGTTGGCTTTCCTCCTTCGTGAGGCTGTCCTTTCTCCCCTTCTCCACCTAAGATCCTCACCGTCTCCCTTCCATCCGGCCTCTCTTCTCCTCCGCTTGGGTTGCTTCGGCAGCCGGAGTGAAGCGAGAGGGAGGCCCACATCTAATCGTACTCTACGTAAATTAGCTAGGCCTCTTTGCTTGTAGGGAGCGTCAATGGTGGCAAATGAAGCGGCGCTCGGGTCTATAGCTGCATCCACCCCTCTTCTTCAAGTTCCGGCCCTGTATCATGTCGACAACGCAACAGCGAAGGCGCTGAGGAGTATTTTAGATGTAGCCCCCCTCCAGATATGTGGATTCCCCTCAGAGGCAGCGCTAGGTTGTGCCCGAAGCTGCTCCTCCGCCCTAGTACTTCCCATTCTTTTCTCTGCTTCTTTATCCCTGTGTTTTTGGCCTGTCAATTATGGCTACTTATCTCCTTCACCGGCGAGCCTCTGTCAGAGCTTCTTTTCCATTTGCACGGCTATCCGAACGGGCTAGCTTGAGGGTGGCGCATGCTCTTCTCCTCACTTCCTGGCGCTTCTTATTTCCTTCCGATGATGTGTTTGTTGTGTTTTTCTTGCACCGGAGGGGACTGGCTCTAGTCCAAGTGGTCATTGGGGGGTCCTTCATTTTCCCTCTTCAGCATCCATTGCGAAGGCCTGCTATGCGGTTCTTGGGTGCGGTTGCTTCTCGATGTCGACGATGGTGAAGCTTGGGTCGCTGGTTGGAGGCCTCAGGTCCCAGGCCGACCCGCTCTACTAGCAGCGGCGGGGACTCCATTCGATGCACCGGCGGCGAGTCTTGTGTTAGTCAGCAGCGATGATACATGGTGGCTCCCCAAGTAACCCATGGCAAGCTCGACGACGCGTGTATGGCTGTCCTATGGTGGTCTGTACGTGTGTCTTTCAAGGGCAAGTCTGTAATTTTGCTTTATTCTGCCTTATCCTTTTTACCGGGTTGTATCTATCGGTGGGAACTTCTGAGTTTCCACCTGTACCATCTTATAATACAAGTAGGGTGTTTTATTTCAAAAAAAAAGAAGCTAAGTTGAGCCATCACCGGGAGGTCCAAACACACGTCTATTAACACTGCACACGCAAAGTTTGTGTGAAACTGACCTGATCGAAACTGATTATAGATGCTTAAAGATCAAACAGCATAAGCCAAGTCATCATATGTGGTGCTGGTTAAACGTAGCTATGTGGTGGAATTTTGACATGCTCCACCTAGAACATGAAACGCGGCGCACAGTGTTCATCGAATAACAACATACATGGGTGACCATCATGTACATCAAAAATCGGCTACAAAAGTAACGGAAATCCTCAAATGTACAACCAACAGAGTGAAAAAAAATTATACATACTACCTCCAATGACGAGCGAAGGCAACCATATACTAGAGCAGTACTAAGTGTTATAGTATCCATGCAGAAACAATCTCCAATCAGAGCTTGTCATCCAAACTATAATTCATGATTCTAGGACATCCACATATAACGATCAGCTCAGAGTGACCCATAATACAGCATACCCAAATTAATAGTGAATGAACACCAAAACAGCTATCCCCTCAATTGGTCAAAATCGCATCGCTTCCCAAGTTGGAATAACTAAATGCACCACAATAACCATCCCAATCACTCCTCGAGAAGAAACATTACCTTGATATCTTGGGTATATGTCCTCTGTGTGGTAAAGACAATTTCCATAGAGTGATTTCCTGCCCAAATGCGAGAACAATATGGGCAGCAATGCGACAAGTGTGGCGGCTACCATCAGAAAAAAGTTTAAGAAACTCGGGGCAAGAATGACTATTTTCTGTGTTGGCAATGGCCAGTTTGGAGGAACGTATGATGATTCTGATGCTTACATGGCGTGTATGGCAGCTAAGGAATGACTTTGTTCATGAGAAGCAGAATCTGCCGGTGGAATGTACACGTCGATATCTGGTAAGCTACATGGAGTCGCTCCTTCTTATCCATCGTAAGGATCAGCGGGATAGGACTGCCAGTATTGCCATGGTCCTTCGTGGAACTAATGGTCAGGTGATCTTTCCTGCATGGCGTGTTATGGAGCTATTGTGCCGGAGCTTTCAAAGTTGAAATATGCGGTGCTACGGAGGGAATTACTTTAGCCCTACGGTGGACATTCTTGCTGATGACTGTACAAACAGATTGTGTTATGGAAAGGGTCCACGTGATATCTTAAATTGACGTAAATAACTCGGTAACTTGTAACATGATCGTTTCATCAATATTTTATACTCACTGTTATCTTTTAAAGGTTTCAATATGTCTCTCACATCGGTCACGCCGTCGCCATCTGTCACGACTCCATCATTCATCCACCTCCATCTTCTGTCACGTCTCCGACATCCGTCATGACTCCGTCATCTGTCATGACTCCGCTATCCGTCACGATTCCATCATCTGTCACGCCTCCAACATCTACTCCGCCATCCGTCATGCCTCTGTCATCTATCTACGCCTTTGTCATCTGTCAAACCTTCATTGTCCATCAAGCCTCCATCGAGCTTAGCGCTCTGTCGCGGTGTCGAGCTCAACTCTTTGTTGCGGCATCGAGCTCAGTGCTCCATCGTGGCTTCGAGCTCAACTCATCATCACACTGTCAAGCTCAACACTCTGCCACGATGTCATCCTTGCGGTGCTCCATTGCCGCGCAGAGCCCAACGCTTCATCACAGCGTCGAGCTCAGCGCTCCATCACGGAGCCAGGCTCAACTCTCCATCGCAGTGTCGAGCTCAGCACTCCATCATGGTGTCGAGCTCAGCACTTCATTATGGCATCAAGCTCAACTCACTGTCATGACATCTAGATCAAATATTCATCGCTATATCTAGATCAACGCTCCATCGTGGTGTCGAGCCCACTACTCTATCGTGACATCGAGCTTAGCACTCTGTCACGACATTGGCACGTATTCTGTCATGACATCGAGCCTAGTGCTCCATCACGGCATCAAGCTCATCACCTCGTCCCGGTGTCAAGACTAGAAGAATCCCTTGCCCGAGGAAGCTGGGGAAGACACCAACAAGTGCCAACAAGGGCATCCTCACACCCATGCATACGCCAACACTAGTGTGTGCCATGCCACCGTGCACGTCCATGCAACCGAGTGCGCCCGAGCGTGTCTGCACCCATGTGGCTCGCACACACTTCTAGATCTCTCACCTCTAATGCACAATCAGCTGTAGCAAGCAAGAGGCTCCCCACCAACACTGTCCGACGCGTGATCACTCGCACACCCATGCACCTGGACTTGTGCCTCCTGCACCCTTATTTGGCAATAGCACAAAAGGGGCTCATCTACAGCATCATCGATGCACCAGTCCACATGAACCGCTCCCCGCTCAAGTCCAAGTCTTGTGCATGCACACCCGACAAGGGTGTTACCTACACCCGTTTTCGACGAGGTTGGCCCAAGACCAACCTCTCTTATTTGTAGAATGGAACTCGGCATTCCTAGTGCAGCCTTCCACGTCATGTGCAATGGGGGTAAAAACAAAACCCACAAGTAAATTCAGTTCTTCACTTCACTTCGTGCGCAACAAGTGTAAACATGATGTAACTATGGAAACAAAATATTTGAAGACCTAAAAGTCCTCGCCATGATGGATGGAATAAGAATGCGCCACACACGATAGCACAAGCATGCATGAAGCAAGATGGCAAGTGTCCGTGCCATCGAGAATGGTGCGAAACCATGTCATGGAAGATAATGTCTGCGGGAAACACCTAGAGTGCACTGGGGAAGATGGCGCGCCACCATATGCGTGTCCGGTAGCACCAGGAGGGGCTCTCTGCAGGCATCACTAGATGCGCGTGTGGAATTGAGGCCATCGGTGCCCACCCCGCATTGACATCTTCCTCAACATCATGCGCACGCATGCTCATTTTCAACATGCTGGACGGACACCTTTAGCTACATCATGCTAGGGGCTTGTAACCAACATCGCCCCTGAACGCATCTGGACTCGACTCAGCACAAAGCCCTCATCAACCCCGTCCCTCATACATGCAAACATCCTTTGTATCCTTCTCATTTGAAAATATCTCTATTTCTAGTGTCAAACGTCACTATGTGCCGCGACCACATGTATGCGCTTCGTGGTGTCGATATGCTTTGCTACTACGTCAAGATTTTTTCACACTGAAAAACATGCCTCCAAAGGGAACCAAAGGCGTGGCGGGAAGCAAAGGCACCAAGAGCAAGAAGGCAGACGTGATAAGTGCAAGTGACATCAACAAAGTGGGGGGCACCGTCGGGGTTGGTGCCGCGCTGCCTGCAGGAGGCACTATACCTACTGGAGACACTACTGTGGCTCTGGGCGATGTCACACGCATGGATGGCACCAATGATGTGGGCAGACTGTCCTCGTCGCAGCCGCAAGCAACATCGGCAGTGATGCTCCAACTTTCGATGCAGGGGACAGTAATGACAGCTCTTATAGCGGTTGCCTATAGAATGACCACATGCTCCATCGCAACCAAGATGAAGAGGATAATCGACCTCCCCTATGGGATGGAGTGCTACCTTCCTCCCCAAAAGGGTTGAGTGCAACGGTATATATACTTTGTCACCGTGAGCGAGCTAAGACTCCGTGGCCACATAAACCCATCCTTCATCATCGTGAGCGAGCTAAGACTCCGTGGTCATGTAAAGCAATAAACCATCGCCATGAGTGGGCTAAGACTCCACGGCCACATCGAGATATAGTCCATCGCCATGAGCGAGCAAAAACTCCGCAGCCACGTAGAGCCATAATTCTCTGCCGTGAGTGAGCTAAGACTTCATGGCCTAGGCGGCAACAACATTATGATTTGTAGGAAAAAATCTATTGAAATTTCTCGTAAAATATAGACTTAGCAAGATTGTATGGTCGCGAGATACGCTTGTCCTGCGAGCAAGCTAAAATCCTGCAGCCACAACTAGACACATCCCGCGTGTAGAGCAAGCAAAAACCCCACAACCATGCCAGGGGACATTACAAATGCCACTATCTACACAGGAAACTCGGACAAAATCCCCAAGGAACTACAACTTAGTAAAATTGGCAAGCAAAGCCATGACTAGCCAAGAGTGCAATATCGACATAGAACCTAAAATCATGATACATCCCCAAGGATTAAGATATACCACAAAGGGATAGATGTGTCTCGTCAAGGGAGGACCCCACAAGCTCGGTGCTATACCATTGATTGCTAAATGTTTTCCGTTAGGGGAAGACCAGATGCACTCGACGCTACACCACCGATTGTTAAATGTTTTTCATTGGGGCAAGAGCAAATGCAACAGTCACTATGCTGTCACGCACCAAATGTTTTTGGTCAGCACAAGAGAAAATGCGCCCGTTAATTAGTATGCTATCACATGCCAAGTGTACCGCATTAGCACAAGACCAAGTGCACCAGTTGTTGTGCTGTCGTGCGCCAAGTGTTTCTCGTCACCCCAAGAGCCAATGCACCCATTGCCACATTGCCGTGCACCAATTGTTTTTCGTTGAGACAAATTCCAATATCAAAGCAAGTTCATTTGCATGGATATTAGCATGTCGATCCTTCACTCGTGTGCTAAGTGTTTTTTGTTGGGAGACAGGGTATCTTGTACCACGGCGGGGTATTTATTGCAAATGAAACCAAGTAATACAACAAGTGCACAGTGTGCAAGCAGCCTACATCTAGATGGAAATGAGTTATCCCCTAGCGAGACTGTAGTTGCTCTTAGACATTGTCAGTACATGTATTAAGCCTTACCATGATCAGGTGCTCAGGTACGGCACACATAGTTGCTCTTCAACAATGTCAGTACATCTGCTTAAGCTTCAATATGCTCAGTTGCTCTCCAACATCAATAGTACATCTACAAATCTTTAGCATCCTCAGTTGCTCCAAAACAGTGTCAACATGACTACCAAGCCTCAGCATGCTCAGCTATAACACATTCTGTTGCTTGACCTCAGCATTCCAAGTTAAACTCTACCAACTATTAATTTGTTAGCCCAATGTCAGCATGTTTAGTACCACTCTCACATGCTAAATGTTTTTCGTTGGGGGATAATTAAGTTAACTTGTGCCGCGTAGGCAGCACTTATTGCAAATGAAATAAAAATACATTTGATGCTGGTGCAATGATGGAGCAGCATAAAAATACATTTGATGCTGGTGCAATGATACATTTGCGCCTTTGTTGTATCAGGCTACCTGACCTAAAGTGGGACTAGGGGTTGGCCGCCGAGACACCCAATTGTCTCCTTGTACCCTGTTGCTAGGTTATTCTCAGGACTGTCATACATAGTAAAATAGCATGCATAAAGGTAACATGGCAAAGTCTCAGAAAGCATAAAGGCATTAGGCCTGGAGCTAGGATGCTTGCATGACATTGATACTAAGGGTTGCGTATCGCAATGCCCTATGGCTATCTTACGCCCCGAAGGAAAATTATGTAATAGCAATCACCAAAACATCAAATCAAAGGAAAAGTCACGATAAAAAGAAAAGATTGTGAGCCTTCAATGTGTTGTGAGTAACACCATCACTTCTTGTGCCTCCATTGTATCATGAGGTAAAGCTTAAAAGCATGAGTACTAGGCACAAGCCTCAAACATCTCGAACACATTAACACAGTGACAGAATCATGCATGGTATTTATCATACCTAATGAACGCTAAGTGAAGTGAACTGAATGGCCAACATGATGAAGCCAAAGCAGAGTAATACAGTGTCAGCACGTTCAGTACCACTCTCACATGCTAAATGTTCTTCGTTGGGGGACAAGTTGACTTGTGCCACGAAGGCGGCATTATTGCAAACGAAATCAAAATACATTTGATGTTGGTGCAATGACAAAAAAAGGTGGCTAAGGATGTGGGTAGCATAAGACAACAACGATAGTGCAACATCACTTTCCGTGCCTTTATTGTATCGAGCTACTTGACCTAAAGCGGGACTAGGGGTGATGGCGCCGAGACGCCTAATTGTCGTGTTGTACCCCTGTGCCAGGTTCTTCTCAGGATTTGCATACACGATAAAATAGCATGCATAGGGGTAACATGGCAATCTCTCGGAATGCAGATACATATTATAAAATAAATATTCTAGGAATAAAGGTATCAAGCATGGACCTAGGATGCATCGCTTGCATGACATTGATAGTAGGGGCTGTGTATTGCAATGCCTCTAGCAACTATCACGGTGATAGGTTCTTCTCAGGACATCCTAAAAGGTGGCTTTAGGATGGCATAGAGGTAACATGGCAAAGTCTTGGAAAGCACACACATATTATAAAATACAAATTCTAGGCATAAAGGTATTAGGCGTGGAGCTACGTATCACAACGCCCCACGACTGTCTTACGCCCCAAATGCAGATTCTACAATAGCAATCACAAAAGGATAAAATCAAAGAAAAAGCCATGATAAAAAGAAAAGATTGCAAGCCTTGAATGTGTTTTGAGTAACCAGACATATCATGAGGTAAAGGTCTAAAAGCATGAGTACTAGATGAAAGCCTCAAACATCTCAAATACGACACATGTTGACACAGTGACGAAATCATGCATGGTGCTTATCGTACCTATTGAACGCTAAATGAAGTGAACTGAATGATCAACATGATGAAGCCAAAACGAGCTACAGAGCGGACATGACAAATAGCGAGTTTCACACCTATGGAGCGGTGCTGGCATCGATCTTCTCCTTCACCCCAAGCAAAGTCTTTTCTCCACCCAAACACTCACTTAGGCTTGGTCTGCCTTGCCTCTATTGTAAGCCCAACAGGAGCCCTATGCAATGCTCCAGCCCGTTCCACCTCACCCATACACGCCGACCCGACCTCCTTCCTTTCTCCCTTTCGGCCGCAAGCTTTGCCCTGGACCGACAGCTACCTCGCACGTTGGCCCCATCCGCTTGTAGCCTCATGTGTCAGCCCAGTCCTCTGCCCTTCCCATCGTGGCACGGTCTTGCCCTCCTCTTTGTGACAAGCTAGCCCGGTCAGCCAGCTCCTGGCCTGCTCCGGAGTGCACTAGTCTAGAGCTGCGCTACCATCAAAGCTGGCCAACCCAGCAGCTCACCTATCTGAAGCTGAAGCAGAGCACTAGCCTGGAGCCCTGCGTGGCTCTATGCGTGTTGTGGGTTTGGCTCAAGGCGCAATGTGTTGCTTCGACCCAATGTGTTTGGCGAGTGGCAGCGGGAGCAGGTCGTGGGAGGGAGGAGAAGAAGAGAGGGAGGCAGAAGGGTGGCAGTAGGGAGAAAGAAGAAGAGAAAGATCTTAGAGGATGGAGTGGTGGGGTACTTATAGATCCAATACCAAAGAAAACCAAAAAGTTCAGAAATGCACAAGAAGCATAGAAAGGTTGGGAGAATGCCCAAAACCTTGGAGAAAACATTGGAAACGTTCCCTAGAAATCGTGGAAAACACACAAGAGGGATCGAAGTAGCTAGAAAGCCCTCTCGGTTCCATTCCATGCCAAAATGTCATCATAGCTGCACCATGATACCGTCATCAATCCGGCAAAACCGCCCCCTATAGCTGAGGATGTTAAATTAATGGCTTAAATCTGGACCAATGTATCAACCCCTAAAAATTGATGCATTGGTCTAGAGCAGCAAGGGGTTACTGTTGTGGGGACAGGTCCATGTGCTACCCTGAATTGACACAAATAACTCGATAACTCGAAACTTGATCGCTTTATCAATAGTTTTGTACTCACCATTGTCTTTTAAGGGTTTCAGCATGCCTCCGGCATCTGTCATGATGCAGCTATCTGTTACGTCTCTGTCAACTGTCACTACTCCATCATCCGTCACATCTTAGTAACGTGTCATGCTTCTGACATCCATCACCACTCCGCCATCCCTCACGACTGCGTCATCCCTCATGCCTCCATGCTTGTCACGCCTCCGACATGCATAGCGACTCTGCCATTCGTCACACCTCCATTGTCCATCTACGCCTCAGTCATTCTTCAGGCCTCCGTCATCCATCACACCTCCGTCATCTGTCAAGCCTCCATTATCCGTCTACGCTCTTTCGTCCATCTACGTTTGTCATCCGTCCATTCTTCGACGTCCATCTACCCTCATACCATGGCACCTCCAGGAGCAGGATTCACCAAAGATGCTCCCAAGATGCTCTAGAATATTCCTCTAGTGGCAAGGGAAATGACCAAAATACCACCGGTGGAACTATAAAACTGAGGGGTATTACTGTAAATTGACTAGGGCAACTTTATAATTGCACACTAGCCCAATCCTCAACATATAAATAGGGGAGCCCGTTCTCATTTGGGGGTTGGATTTTCTCTCAATAAAGCTTACAATTTCTGCATTTATTTGAAAAACACTTGAGTGAGGTAGCGGCAGCCCTTCTCCAGGTCGAATACGGAGCATGACGCTAACGTGGGCTCTAGGTGAGCTGTACACAAGTCGGCTTCCATGTCACCTCTGACGCGAGGCCGTGTGACATTGCGACATGTAGGCGAGTTGTTTGATCACCCTTGCACCTCACTTGGTCCTCGTAACCAAACGGGGGTGCACCAAATACATCGTCTAGGATCGTACCTATGACACAGATTGTGTTGCGTTGTTGTAGACTCTAGAAGATAAAGTTGAAGAACGATCGGAGCTTTTGTACATTATTCAACAAGTTAAGCGTATGCTTTCAGGGAGTAGGGAGATCAAGCTCGTGAAAATTCGTTGTGATCAAAATGCGAGATGTAATAATAGCTATGATGTATGCATGCATAACACTCTAGTCTCTATAGCACAACTAATTTATGCTAGTTGTACTCCTATTGTTGTTAATAAAGATCTCAGTACCTGTAAAAAAAAGAACAAGGTGCAACAACGACAATATTACCTACAATTTTTGAAGTGGGCTTGAACAACAACAATCATTAAACTAAGAGTAGGAAAACCACAATATCATTGATCCCAACAAAACAACAATGCTCCAAATAGTTTGCAACCTCTAGCGGTTCATAGTTCGATCAATAGCTCAAAACCAATTGATTGTTGGATCAGCTAGATGTGCACAGAAAGTGAAAGGGTAACATGTGGGTAGTTACCAACACTTAGCAAAATTCTCAACAGGTTGGAAATATTGTGTTTGTTGTATTTTGTGCCGCAAATAGGGGGTGCTCTCCTATTTATAGGCTAGAGAGGGTGTAAAGAGGTGTTATAATCCTGCCCCTAGGCAGTTTACGATTCGACTCCTCATCCCTTAATACAACCGAGGGTTATTTCTTCATTTTTCTCCTAGCCTTACAAGCCTATGACTTGGCATCTATGTGACATCTAGTATGGTACTCTGTATGAGGACACTAGTACAGAAACAAGCATATCTGATGCCTAATCTTAGACGGTTCGGTCCAACAGTCTTGGATAAATCTAATCCCAGACAGTTGAAAATAGGAAACAGTCTGAAAACCAATTTAGGCAAAGTGTGGATGCTTCTGATGGATTGCAACCATTTCGGACAAAAATTGTCTAGGATAATATCCCAGATGGTTTCCTAAGATTAACCGGCTAGGATGTTTTACACTATCCCAGACGGTTATGTACAGAACAACCATCTGGGCTATATCCTAGGCGGTTTTTTTTAGAAAGAGCTGGGGTAATCCTAGTATCCCAGACTGTTTCTATGAAGATAGTAATAGAGGCGATGACGGAGTGACTGATATTCCAGATGTAGTCGATTGTACTGTAGATGACGATAATGAGTTATCAAAAGATGATGAAATGCACAATTTAGATCAGATGCTTTGGGACGCTGAGGTGAACGACCTTGACGATGCTGGTTACAGTAAATTCCGTAGATTGGTGGCGAACTCAGAGAAACCATTGTTCCTGGGATGCAAGCCAAAATTCACAAGGATGTCAACCGTGCTCGAGCTATTGAAATTAAAGGCAAGCAACAGATGGTCCGACAAGAGCTTCACTGAGCTATTAAGCCTATTAGCAGACATGCTCCCAGAGGAAAATCAGTTGCCGATAACCACGTACAAAGCCAAGCAGGTTCTTTGTCCTTTAGGATTAGAAGTTGAAATAATACATCCGTGTCCCAAAGCATCTCGCTACAAGTGCAAGAGTACTGAACCAGAGGGCATCGACGATGGTGAGGAAGTGATTAAAGGAACTCCAGCGAAGGTTGCTTGGTACCTTCTAGTAATTCCCCATCTGAAGCGTTTATTTGCGAATCGAAAGGAGGCTGAACTGATGCGTTGGCATGCCAAGGGGAGGAATGTTGATGGAAAGTAAGACACCCTGCGGATGCCGTATAGTGGAGAAACATTGATAGGAAGTACGAAGACTTCAGTGATGAAGTGAGGAACATAAGGTTCGGATTGAGTACGGATAGAATGAATCCTTTTGGCAGCATGAGCAGCCAACACAGCACTTGGCCAGTGCTTCTCTGTATTTACAATTTGCCTCTTTGGTTGTGCATGAAGCGAAAGTATATTATGATGTCGATACTTATTCAAGGGCCAAGGCAACCTGATAATGACATTGATGTGTACTTCGCACCATTGTATGATGACCTGCAGACATTGTGGAATCCAGGGTACAGGTATGGGATGCGTTCAAAAAGGAGTATTTCACTCTACGATCCTTGTTGTTCTGCACTATCCATGATTATCCCGCTTTTAGTAAGATGTCGGGGCAAAGTACGAAAGGAGGCAATGCATGTGTTACTTGCATAGATGATACCGCCAGCGTGTACTTGAAGAACTCATGCAAGACCGTGTACATGCGGCACCATAGGTTCTTGCGAAGAGATCACCCGTACCGCAAGTTGAAGAAGTAATTCGATGGGAATATGGAGCACGGTCCAATACCAAGGCCTTACCACAGGACAGAGGTGTATGAGATGGTTAAGACATCAATGTTATGCTTGGAAAAAGAGAAAATTGATGACCTGTGAGAAGGCGCCCACCTGGAAGAAGAGATCCATATTCTAGAACTTACCTTATTGGAAGGATCTAGAAGTTCATCACTATATCGATGTCATGCACGTTGAGAAAAATGTGTGTGACAGTGTGATGGGACTGTTGCTTAACATTAAGGAGAAAACAAAGGATGGAGTCAAGGCATGACTAGATCTGGTCGATATGGGCATTAGACCTGAGCTGGCACCGGTAGTAACCGAGAAAGGGCGAACTTACCTCCCCCAACTTGTTACACTCTATCAAAGGCTGAGAGAACCGAACTGTGCAAGTTTTTGCATGGTGTGAAAGTTTCGTTTGGGTACTCTGCGAACATAAAAAAGCTTGTTTGGATGGAGGACTTGAAATTAGTTGGCATGAAGTCTTACGATTGTCATATTCTGATGACACAGATGTTGTCAGTTGTGATCTGGAGTATTTTGCTGATCGAGGTCCGAGAAACAATTATGAGGTTATGTTCATTCTTTAACAAGATCTCACATAAGGTCATGGATCCCTCTGAAATTGATCAACTGCAAGAGGAGTTGGTGCTTGCTCTTTGACAGCTTGAGATGTATTTCCCGTCATAGTTCTTTGATGTCATGGTCTATCTTATTATTCACCTTGTTCACGAGAAAAAGATGTGCGGCCCGGTTTTCCTTCATAGCATGTACCCGTTCGAGCGATATATGGGAATTCTCAAGGCTTATGTGAGGAATTGATATCGACCGGAGGGCAGCATCGTAGAAGGTTACACAACGGAAGAGTTTGTTAAGTTCTGCATGGACTATATGGCTAAAACCGAGCCTATAGGTGTTCCTAGATCTCGCCACAAGGGAAGGCTTCAAGGCATTTGGACCATCGGAAGGAAAGCTATCAGTGCCGCAGCACATGAATCCGACCTGGCAAGGATATGACATAAATGGATATACATTTTACACAAGAAAGCAGGACACGAAGAACACAAACCAGAATAGCACCGTTCGTATTGATGCATTTGATACAGCTGGGAAGAGAAGTTCATACTATGGTCTATAGAGGATATATGGGAGCTCGATTATGGTCATTTCAACATACCATTGTTTCGATGTCATTGGGTCAGTCTCCAACATGTTCACGTTGACAAGTACGGTGTCAC
Source organism: Stipa capillata (assembly GCA_019208055.1). Lineage (NCBI taxonomy): Eukaryota > Viridiplantae > Streptophyta > Magnoliopsida > Poales > Poaceae > Stipa > Stipa capillata. The sequence goes on along the minus strand of JAGXJF010005680.1, from coordinate 41,179 downwards.
CACCGTTGACCTCGACCGTCTTGCATACAAAGAGGAACTATTCATGCTAGTGAACCAGGTTGTCCAAATCTTCTATGTTACTGACCCGTCAAATAAAAGGCGTCACGTGGTGATGCAAGGAAAGAGGAAAATAGTCAGAGTTGAGAATGTAGTGGACGAGGAAGAGTATAACCAATTTGATGATTTGCCCCAATCGGAGACCGCATACCGCTCGAGGAAGAACTACTTGATGAGGCTGCCTATGCATGCGACGATCATCATGAAGGGCTACTATTTAAAGGAAATATGCAAGTACATGAGAAATGAAATGTGTATGTAACATATTAGTACTGCTGAATTGAGCTATTTTTTTATATTAGTCATGACTTATAATAGTTATATCATACATTTGATGAATTATGCATGCACATGTGAGTGATGAATAGAGTGGAGCATACTTGAAACTTGACCTTTGTTTGAGCCTCTTTGGAGCTTAATAGGAGAACAAAGCACTACAATATTAAGTTCATGGCTTATTGTTGTAAAAATTGTGAAATTCGTGATCTGATCTTTTGTGTATGTGAATGGATGTATGTATGTTTTTACTTCTGCCTCTTATTCATGTGCTATATATTGTTGTGAAAACTGTGAACTTCTGTGATATGTAAATGGTCTGCTCATATGCGATAAGTATCTCAGACGGTTCTTATGAGCAACCGTCTGGTACGAGGCCTATCCCAGATGGTTTCACCTGGATACAAATATCTCAGACGGTTTAACTCTACATCCATCTGGGATATTATACATATCACAGACGGTTCATTTCAGTAAGCGTCTAGGATACTATACATATCGCAATCGGTTGGAAGGTATAACCGTCTAGGATACTATACATATCGCAGACGATTGGGAGATATAACCGTCTGGGATACTATGTTCGTGTCTAGAACCATCTAGGATATTAGTATCCTAGACTGTTCTGCGCTTAAACCGTCTGGGATATTCTCCACTTCGTTTACTCGACACCCGCGTGCATGACCTCTCATGCACATTCATCGATCATCCCTAATCGCCGGTCGCCCCCGAGCCGTACCGCCGCCACCCCCGCCCCCTGACCCTAGCGCCACCGTCCCCTAGCCCTTGCGCCGCCGCCCCCGAGCCCTTCCACTGCCTCTCCCAAGCCTTTCAGCCCCCACATTGCCCTAATCTCTGCCTTCTGCCCCCGAGCCATACCGTCGGTGAGTAGGACGACCGTCGGCCCCGAGCTCCACTCCATTGCTGCCGCCGCCACCAAGCTCGACTCTACCGACATCGGCTGTTCACGTGAGTTTGCACCCATTGATTCCAGATTATTCCAATGTACTGATGTCCTAGCTAGTTCCAGTTGGTCTTCTCTTGTTCCTAGGTTTGTTGCTATGCATTAGGATCATGCTTGCAAGAGACGAAGGTAGCAGTAGTTGTATTGTTATTACTTCCCATTTTTGCTAATTAACAGATGTTATCTCCATTATGTTCTCTAGCTATTTGAGCAAATGTCTTCACATGTTTGCATTGGGAAGAATAGTCTGTTTTACCAATTTTACTAATACGACTCTTTAGATGTTGATATCTGATTGCCTGATAAGATTTTTCCATAGCTATGTCTCTAATTTTGCGCTTGAAGTGTGACAACTAGCTTGTTATATATTCATCAGTGCTTTTAGTCCTTTGAAGAAGCTATAGGATCCAAAAATAGGAAGTAACGGTTCTCTTGTTGTGATATGGAGAGCTATACAAAATATTTATATTGATCTATATTTATCCTTCTTCTTTTCTTAAGTAAGGGATGTACTAAAGGACCTAAGTTTGAATGTTAATGTTTATCCGTTATTTGTAAATTGTTTCATTGTCTATCACTTCTTGTTTCTAAAGCATGACAACTTGAGAATGTAGAGAATTTGGTAGATATGTCTGCCGAGAATTCATCCCCGCCGGGAGGGTCACCGCCGCCTGACATGCCAGACTCTCCGGCAACAACAAAACGTAAAGGTCGAAAGCGGTCGCAGAAGCCAGAGGGCAGATTTTTCATGGCTGCGGTTGATGAGTACTCTGGAGCCCCTATTCAACCAGAACAAACGATGAAGAAGTTTAGAACAATCTGTGGCATTGTAGCACGGGAGCGAGTTAACATCACGTTAATGTCATGGAAGCAGCTTAGTAAGGCGAAGAGGAAGGGAGTGGTGGATGAAATCTTACTGTCATTTGAAGTCCCCTCTGAACTTGAAGCTGAAGTGCGAAGAGCTGCAGATCTAGCAGCAGATAAGTCATGGAAGAATTTTAAGAGCTTCTTAGTCAAAGAGTTCGTTGAAAGGGATAAAGAGCCATTTGAGAAGTATGGGTTCATTAATCTCGGAGACTGGGAAACCTTTGTGGAGATGAAGAGGGCGAACGACTTCCGGCTTAAGAGCAAAGCAAACATGGCCATTGCCGCCAAAAACAGACACCACCATCGACTTGGCACGTCGGGGTATGCAGCCAAAAGGAGCCAATGGGAAAGCGAGGACGAGGATGCACAACTGGCGGGCACTGAGCCTCCTTTCTCTAGTGTCGACAACCCTAGGAGCCGAGACTGGCTTCAGGCTAGGGCAAAGTCTGATTGTAAGGGTGCTTTCTCCTTCCCTAATCCGGCTGACCAGGAGGTGATAAGGCCGGTTCCATTTTCCCAACCGGCTGAGATAACTTTGAGGCGGTTGTTTTGTTGGAACCGACTCAGATGATACTGTTCAACATCCATAAATACTGTCCAAAGTTGCCAGCTGAGCCTTCAATGTAGGTGTCCATTGTTTGGTACACTTGATATAGGTTGGTTGGGGTGTTGCCAAATTTTATGGTAATTTTCAAAGAATTTTGTGGCACATAATATTTGATAGTTCTTGCTCAATTTAATAAAATTTGCATGTTGTTATAGATGGATCGACGGTGGATGTACGCTGAGAATCGTGCTAGCAATTAGTACATTGAAGGCGTCTCGACATTCTTTCGAGTAGCCGAATAGTATAGTTTGAACACAGGGGAGACGTGGATCAGCTGTCCATGCTGTCATTGTGAAAATTTGAAGAGCTTCACAAACCTTGCACAGACCCAAGCACATTTGATTAGGACAGGATCCATGAAGGGGTATGCATGTTGGACCAGCCACGGTGAATATCAGATTGTAGAGGAAGGTCCGGCAAACATGGATGAAGGCAACGACATGGCTGATACTGTAATAGCACACCTCTTGAGCAGACGCGTGATGATGTATGTGTGTCACAAGAGGACGCATCACAAGATGACACGTCATCACATGAAGACAACGAGTTAGATCAGATGATCCGAGATCTCGAAGAAAACTGTGAGAATGATCGGGAGTACAAGAAATTTGTCTGCTTATTGGAAGACTTAGAAAAATCAATGTACCCTGGCTGCAAGTTCACAAAGTTGTCGGGCGTTCTGAAACTGCTAAAACTAAAGGCTAGCAGTGGATGGACCGATAAGAGCTTCTCGTCGCTCCTAACATTGTTAGGGGACATGCTTCCAAAGGGAAACCAGATGCCGAAAACTACATACAGAGCTAAGAAGGTTCTTTGCCCTTTGGGAATGGAGGTAGAGAAAATACATGCCTGTAGGAATGACTGTATCCTGTACCGTAAAGAGTACGTGAATTTGCGGGCATGTCCGGTGTGCAAAGCTTCTCGATATAAGCGTAAGATCAACGGTGATGATGTCGAGGAAATCATAGAGGTGAGGAAGGGGACTCCTGTTAAGGTTGCCTGGTACTTGCCCATAATTTCCCGTTTGAAGTGCTTATTTGCGAACCCGAAGGAGGCCAAACTGATGCGTTGGCACGCAGATGAGCGTACAGATGATGGAATTTTGAGACACCCAACATATTCTTTATAGTGGAGAAATATTGACAGGAGGTATGCTATGTTCGGCGAAGAGGCGAGGAATGTAAGGTTCGGGCTGAGCACTGATGGAATGAACCCATTCGACAACATGAGTAGCCGACATAGCACTTGGCCCGTGAATCTATGCATGTATAACCTTCCACCTTGGTTGTATATGAAGAAGAAGTACATCATGATGTCAATACTTATCCAAGGTCCAAAACAACACGGTAACGACATTGATGTGTACCTTGTCCCATTAGTGGATGATTTCAAACTTCTTTGGGATGAAGGTGTAAAGGTATGGGATGCACACCTAAAGGAAAACTTCACGTTACGTTGCATATTGTCCATTACTGTCAATGATTATCTAGCCAATGGTAACTGTTCGGGCAAACTATTAAAGGGAGCAATGCATGTGTTCAATGCCTTGTTGATACAGCAAGCAGGTGGCTAAAAAACTCTAAGAAAATGGTGTACATGCATCATCGTAGGTTCCTTACAAGGGATCACCGTTACCGCAGGATGAGACATGAATTCGATGGAACCGTCGAGAAAGGCTTAGCTCCACATATTTTTAGTGGCACCGAGATCCACGATCAGGTTAAAGACCTGAAAGTCGTGCTTGGAAAGGGGATGTTTAAAAGACGAGGTACAAGATATGAAAAGCACGGTGCAGAATAGTAGTGTCTATGTAGAAGCTCTCAAAATAGATGGCAAGAAACAACTGTACTACGGGTACATAAATGAGATTTGGGAGCTTGACTACGGCGAAAATTTTAAAATCTCGTTGTTTCGTTGCCGCTGGGTCAATAAGAAACAAGTGATACCTGACGACAAAGGCCATACCACCGTGAACCTTGAACGTGTCGCGTACAAAAACGAACCTTTTATCCTCGCTCAACTAGTTCATCATGTCTTCTACATTATCGATCCATCCAACAAGAAGCGGCACGTAGTAATGCCCTAAAAAAGGAGTATTGTCGGAGTTGAACATGTGGTGGATGAGGAAGATTACAACAAAATCGATGAGTTCCCAACCCCCGATGATGGAACAAGAGTCGAAGATGAATTGCGGTATGATCCTGCTCCCTATAAACGAAGTGATCATCAAGAAGGAATTATTTTGCAACATAACTTACGATATTAATGATATATGGTACTACTTCTATGATTTAGAATAATCGTATATGTTCTATGAAGTTAATTCAAAGAAAATAACTTTTGTACACACAAAACAATTAGAATACGACAAAAAAAATAACTTAACTACAAATAAAATAACTTCACTACAAATAAAATAACTTAACTAAAAAGCTAACAACTTGAATACAAAAAAAATAACTTTAGGGTTTTAGTGCAGGCGGCATGTATTTTTATCTAAGTCGGTTCACTCAGCTAACCGGTTGCGTAAGCATATTACAGTCGGTTCCGGGCTATCAAACAGACTGAGATAGTATATTATCTCAGTCGGTTTCCTTTTCTGAACCAACTGAGATAGTATATTATCCCAGTCGGTTCTGCCGACCGAACCGACTGAGATAGTATATTATCCCAGTCGGTTCTGTCGAACGAACCAACTGAGATAGTATATTATCTTAGTCAGTTTTGTTGACTGAACCGACTGGGGTATTGTTTCTCAGTCGATTTCTCTGAGTTAACCTGCTGCAATGACTTGGTTTCAATAAAAACCAATTCGTCTCCCGCCTTTGGAACTTCTCCAGTTTTCGACTCCCGCCTGTGTTGCACGACCCGCCGCCGTCTCAAACCGCCGCTGCTCGAGCCGCCTCAACCGTCGGGTGTCCTCCGAGATGGCCTCCTCGACACGCTGGACCAAGGCCCCAAGCCGCCGAGCCGCCACCGCCTCCGTCGCCCGGGCTACCGCTGATGGTGCCCTAGCTGGTGCCTAAATCGCCCGAGCCGGCGCCTCCATCGCCCGAGTCGCCACCACCTCCTCCCCGGTCCAGGACACAAGGTACAAGGCCACCTCTTCCCAGGTACAAAATACTTTCTTTGGAGACTCAAATTCAGACTTAATAGTCAAATGCAACAGAGAACTACATGTGGATAATAAGCAAAAACCTTTCCTTCGAAGTTGCATTGCTTGAATGGAGGGTCCCTTTTGTGTTATGTATTATTATTAGGGTTCTTGAGGGCATGACAAATATTGTTCGAAATTAGCATGGCCTTCTGCCCTTATGCATCACTCCTTAGGACTGTTATTAGGGTTTCAATTTAAGGGTTCCAATTTGGTACTGTTATTACGGTTTCAATTTAAGTACAAATGCTGAGCACTATTTGTAGCACTGTTTTAGGGTTTCAATTTTGATCTATTTTAGAAAATTCTTAGAGTATATGCTCGTAGTAGATGCTTAGAGTAGATGCTCGTAGTATATGGTTAGAGATATTTTTGCATTCGAAGCCATAGAAGCTTGCTATGTATATTGAATTGATGAAACTAGTCTCCTATTATTGAATTGATGAAGCTAGTGTAGATGGTTATTTTATTTCATGCAACGATATGTAGGAACTAGAAGCTTGCTAATATTGATGGTTATATTAATTAGTATAAGAGTAAATAAAGTTTATATACTTTTCCTCTATTATCCCAAGATCGCCGGACAATGGTGACTCTCAGTTGCCGTCACCACCTAGGCCGTCCGGCGACACAACCAACACCTCCGGCCTAAGAAAAAGGCCCGTCGAGGAGAAGGAAGGAAACGGTCGAAGAACAAAGCAAGCGCGAAGAGTTCAAGCAAGAGATACTTCGGGACTTAAGAGCTGAGTGGATTCTAACTCCGCGACAAGAACAACCAGTTGCTGCCAGCCTTGGGGCTCGACACAGTAGCTGCGCATTGATCGACCTGCCTACTCGCCAGGAAGATAAAACTTCTACCTTCCCCTGTGGTGAGATCGAGGTATTCTTGATATACCTTAAAAATTGTTCCACATAAGATTGTTTGTGGCCTGTTGGCTGAAACACTTTCTTATGTAGGCTCCCACGAGACGCACGATTCAAGTTAGGTTGGTGGGCATGGATCATCTCATAGATGCCACTTGGGGGCTAGTGTTCCTAGCAACGGGAGAGTAGAGGATACATAACGTACCCATAGACCCTTTGTACGCAAAGGTGAGCATCGATGGGGTTAACGACATTTTCAGCAAGCTGAAGCTCCGGATTCCACCCAACAACGAGATCTTAACTCTAAATCAAGCCAAGGGGACATTCATCTAGTGGCCCAAGAAGGACATCTCTCTCGATGCGTCGTGGCTGACTAAGAAGGTTTCGCCATGACCGTCAGATGAACTAGTGGTCCCTTTGACGTTCTCACCTCTTGTGGTAGCGGCGCTGTCACCAAGACAGCTTGAGCTGACAACACAAGAATCGCTGAAGAGGTGTCCCAAGGTGGCATCACCAAAGCTTGGCAAGGGAAAGGACTTGATGAAGGTAGCTTCTAGCCAAGAAATGATCATCAAAAAAATAGCCACGATATATGCCGCTGGAGGGAGACTCCCTAGAGCTCCGACTGTCCCGACATACAAGCCTAGGAAGCCGATGGTTAAGAATCACAAAAAGATGATGTCTGAACAAGGTTGGGCTTACGCTGCGTTGCACAACCATTACTTGGCCAATTTTAGGAAACCCAAGAATCAGCGAAGCAATAGCATCATTGGCAGGTTCGGACATGAGCACTTCCTCCATGATAAGGGTCAACTGTTCGTCATGACTTTGGAGGACTTGTTCCTTATGTACAACCTAAGCGCCTTGGACGTGGGCCTCGTGAGATGCTTCACACTGTAAGTGCTTACAATCATGCTACATTTAATTTACTATAATACCTACACATGTCACAAATATGGAACTCTTCCCTCATGTATATATAGGTTCACTTGTATCAAGACGAGAGAAGCAAATGAACTGATAGGATTCATCGATCTGCACCTTGCCTCCGAGCAATCCATGGATAGTGCTGAAAGGGTTGTCGAGGATTACATCATCGATCTTATGGAGGCCAGCCAGCATAAGAAATTCATCCTCTATCCCTTCAACAAAAGGTAAACGCTATAAACTTGTTAATGTCTCAAACTTGTTCATTTCACACCTTCGGCGCATCATCAACTAACTTTGGATTAATGACCATTTAGCTCCCATTGGATCCTTATTGTTATCATACCCCCTATCAAGAAGGTGTATTATATGGATTCATATCTCGAAAACATGACCGACTTTGAGAGGATCAGCAAAGTGATCGATAGGTAAACAAATTACCTCATGAAATTCCATGGTAATAGGTCATTGGTATAATTACGGCTTTTCTTCCATGATTCAGAGCGTACCAAATATTTTGTAATCACGTGGGGAAAAGGATGATGCGGGGCCCCCTCATAAGTTATACCACCACTTCTCCTTTCCGGTATGTATCCTGTCGCATACTTTTAGACTCTATTGTATCAATTCTATAGAACTACATACCGAGGGTATATCTTTGCAGTGCTACCAGCAACCCAATTTTAGCAATTTGTGTGGCTTCTATGTTGGCCACCACATGAACCTTCTCATGTCTCGAGCTTCCGCGAACAAATACTTAGTTACCGAGGTATGCTAATAATCATTATGATTTTGTTTTATTCATCTTCTATCTAGCATCAGTAAGATCTTCATATCGACAGGTTGCTATTATTGCACGGACAAAATTGCCAAAGACGGATCTAGCCAGGATTCGAGAAGACTTGGCATGTTTCCTTCTTGATAGCATCATTGATCAAAAAGGCGAGTTCTACTACGATGGATCCGACGACTAAGACAATTGTTTTGAATCAAATGATCGATATTTAGTTGTCACTTGCATTTCAATCTGTTACAAATTCCTCAAGACATGTGATGGATGTTGTGGTGTAAATATTGAATTTCTATATACTTTCATTTGTGTTTAGTTGTCAATTGAAATATGATGTCAATATGAATCTCTATTATGAATTCAAGTTCTATGTGAAATGTGTTCTGCGGATTATGGGAATCTGGGTATATAAATTGCAATTTCTGTTTCAGGGCAGACAAAAACTCAGATTCTACCTGCCCTGTACCAACGATTATTTCAGTCAGTTCCCATGTAAAAATTGACTACAAAAGATTACTCTTCTATCGGTTCGGCTGGGAAACCGACTGAGATATGATATTATCTCAGTCAGTTTTTCATTGGGAACCGACTAGGATATTATAATATCTCAGTCGGTTTGCTTTCTAACTGGCTGAGAAGTTGTTATCTCAGTCGGTTTTATAACCGGCTGAGATAATTCATATTATTAGCACCCTTTCTCTACAGACAGAAGGAAAATCGGCTGAGAAAGCAATTTTGGGCCGACTGTAATTGTATGTTCTGTAGTAGTGCATGGATTCGCATTGGAGGTAGCTTATGGGATGGCGTATCCGCCAGTGGAGGGAGATGTGGTCAACAATGTCCCGTTAATACCAGGGTATGCAAAAGTCAGGGTGGACATGGTCTCCAACTGCCAGTACAACAATATCCCGCTTTCCCATACTGCTCTCGATGCCAAGATAAAACATCTTGGACAAGTCGTTGTGAAGTTCATCCAGTGGCTTAAGAAAGACATTGTGATTGAGACACGACGATCTGAGCCGTCGTGTCCAGTTGGGATCATGTCGATGTTTTGTTCAACGCCAAAGATACCTACCCATTTGGCGCCAGAGCATCCAGCTAGTGAGCCCCAGCAAGAAAGCCAAGCTATGGTACCTCCTCCCGTTCGAGCTCCTTCGACGCTTGAGCAATTGGCTATTGAGCCCCACCAAGAAAACTGTGGTATTGTATCAGTGCGGCCTGCAAAGAGTGCTCCAGCAAGGACTACAAAAAAGGGGGCCAAGGGGAAAGCGAACCAAACATATGAGGATGTCCCTTTCATGGAGGTAGCTCACATGTTCGTGCTTGGAGAACCAATGTTATCCGATGAAGATCTTAGTTCAGTTGGGGTTATTTATCAGAGGTTGCATGCTCACTACATGGAAAGATCTAATACACCGGGCATGCAAAGGGAATCCGGTATAGTAGTGCAATTTCGAGCTGATCATTTCAAGCATAACCCGTCATTCTTCCCAATAGACTACGAGGACTTATTCGATCTCTTTAACCTCCGGGAATTGGACGCCTCCTTGATGAGATGCAGGGTATTGTAAGTGTTTACAACTTTTATCTACGTTCACATAATACCCTCATGTTCATACATTCATATAACTCATTGTTTTCTTCTGTATGTCTCACTACTGCAGAAATAACCTTTACTGATGGGTTTACTACCCCCTCTACTGACGGCCCGGGTGCCCGTTAGCCTGGGAATGTCAGTGAAGGGGTGCCCTCCACTGACGGGCGGGCTGCCCGTCAGTAGTGTACGCAACTACTGACGGGCCCAATTTGCCCGTCAGCGGAAACCCCTCCAGGGTTGGCCGTGGCTCGCCCTGGAGGTATCACCACTAACGGGCCCCTGTTGAGTGCCCGTCAGTGGCCGTCAGTTCATTGACGGGCACATTATAAGGGCCCGTTAGTAGTGTGGCCATTGTGTAGTTGGATTCAGCACAAACAAATTTCACAAATTTCACAAATATATTCAACACATAGTCAAAACTCATAATCACATAACACATTCATAATCACATAACACTTCACATAACCATTGATCACAAGTATGAAAGAACACAAGTATGTTTGACGAGCGACATAATAAAGTTGTTAAGTGTAGAAAGAACATAGTGGCAACTATTCATCAATTTCAGAAACAACGAATCTATCGATGCCCGCTTAAGTTTGGCTTCGGAAATTGGGGGCCAGCGTAGAATTCACCCATTGGATTGATGACTTCAAGGTTGATGACTTTGGCGAAGATTCTTTGGATGTGGGCAAAATCCTGACGCCAGTCGTACAAGTGACTTCCCAGCTCACACCAAGCCTTCAGTTCTTTCATATCTTTCCAATGCTTGTTCTTTGACCGGATCCAGCAGTCCATATGGGCACAGGTGTAGTACCCACATGTCACGCTATTTTTTGGCTGAATTTTGCAAGGGAAGGTGTAATGGTGTACCATTCTTGTCGCTTTTGAAGGTATTTTACTATGTCCCGTGAACTTGGCTTTGAAAAAAGCTGTATCCAAAATATTAGTGATATTGCTGAAGTCCGATCTCTTGGTCTCGTTGGAGTCAAGGTAAAATGCCTTGGCCCAGCATGGAATGATCACAATGAGGACCCAGTGGTCGCTGCGTAAATGTGAACAAATGGACGTAAGCAGGCGGAGATACGTGCGTAAAAAACAAAAAAATTCCCACAGTGCTAAGTTAAAGGACTTACGGAGGGTTGTAAGGGGCTAGTAGGTAGTCCTTGTCCTTATGAATGATGAATGCATGCGTAAGGTATTCTTCCAGAAAGACTCGACCGTCCAGGGTCGCAGCTTTGCCTCCTTCTTGTTAGCGAATAAACGCTTCAAACGGGGAAGGACTGGAAGATACCATACAACCTTTGCCGGAGTGCCACTCGTCACTGGGTCCTCATCATCGGCTTGGTTTCTACCCCGCTTGAATCTGGATGTGTTGCACATAGGACACTTGTACAACTTCTCGTGCTCCTTGCGGTAAATAAAGCAGTTATTCGAACATGCATGGAACCTCTGCACGTCCAATCCAAGAGGGCAGACAACCTTCTTGGCTTCATCGGTGCTCATAGGCAACAATTTATTTTTCAGAAAAACTTTTGCAAGATAAGCCAATGTCTCATCGAAGCCTTCGTCCGGACAATTATGGGCTGCCTTAATCCTTAGAAGTTCCAGCGTGACCGACAGACGCGTGTGCTTTGGATTGGAACTAGTATACAACGGGGTTTGCGAGTCTTCAACTAGTCTCGTGAACTTAGGAGCCTCTCTTTCATCATCAGGATTTATCACCACCTGCTCCACCATGTGAACGTCCTGCACCATATCAGCCAAATTGTTCCTAGTTTCTTCTTCAGCATCAGATTTGAAACTCCCCTCGCCTTCTTCGTCCTCTCTGTGTTCGGCATCTTGCTGTAACACTTGATCTTCCTCCTTCTCACTGTGACATATCCAACGTGTATAACCTGACATGAAACCCTTAAGTGCCAGGTGTACTGTCACCCTCCCTCTCGTATCGAACATTACAAAATTTTTACAATCGCGACACGGACAACAAATCTTCGTGCCACCTTTTCTCCTCATATCTCGCTTGGCGACATCAAGAAACTCATTCAAAGCCATAGCCCAACTCTCTGTCGCCCGGTTGTCATACATCCAACTGCGATCCATTGGTTGATCCCTACGACACGAAACTAATCAGTTCTACGAAAAAGAAAAAAAACTAGGCCTCGGCTCGATGACCGGAAATCGCATAGCGTCTCGGCTCGATGGCCGACAATCACATCAAATACATATACAAGATGAAAAGAACACTTTTGTCTCTCATTCATCCAAAGAGAGCATTATTACCGAGCGCTAGCGATCTTTTTAGCGAGGGAATGGAACTCCGGGGAGGAAAGAGAGATCTATGGAGAGAGAGAGAGGAGGAAGGAGAGATGAGAGATCTGTTGGGTTGGAGAGAGAGGGATCTAGAAATAGGTGAAGAAAGGGGAGGGTTTGGGAAGGAAAAGAGATCTAGATCTAGAAATCTTCTTGAGTTTGGGGAGGAAGCTAGCTAGAAAGGAGGGAGAGGAGGAGGGTTGGGGAGAGGGGAGTGTTTGTGGGTGGGGGGGCAGCAGCGGCGGCAGCAGCATATGGGGCGGCGGCGGCGCTCGCTGCTGGCCAGTAGGCGCGCGAGCACTGGCTAGTAGCGAGTGCCGCCGCTGGTTTTGTATAGCCAGGTTACCACTGACGGTCGCATATAAAGCGCCCGTCAGTGGTTCTGTGCACGGTCCAGTCAGGCACAGGCACAGCCCTAGACCTAACATTGCTGACGGACAGGCACGGCGCCCGTCAGTGGAGACAACCTCTCCGCTGACGGGCCCTTAAGTACCGCCCGTCAGTGAATGGAAACGTTATCTGTGGCACCCTTGGTTCATCTCCACTGACGGTCGCCTTAGTGGCCCATCAGTGGAGACATCCTCTCCGCTGACGGGCACTTAAGTACCGACCGTCAGTGAAAAGAAGACGTCATCTATAGCACACTTGGTGTGTCTCCACTGACGGGCTGATTAGGTTCTCACGTCCAGCCTGGCTATCTTCTCCGCTGATGGGCTGATAGGCATCCGTCAGCGGGGAGCCCCTCCAACGACGGTCTGGTGTGTGCCCGTCAGTGGAGGGGGTTCAGCAGAGAGTCAATCTGTAGTAGTGTCTATATAGATACATGATACAATTATCAAGAAAAAGAACCTCCCGATAGGTTACCTAGACCCACACTTGGTCTCTGCGAAAGCCTAGCGCTAGATAAGGATCTTGTCGAGCAATACTTCACGAACATATTATGCCAGCAACAGGACAAAGAAATAATATGTCTTGCCTGGAACCAGGAGTAAGTGATGCATGCATTCTTCAACTCATTTTGGCTTTCAACTAGGTGTAATTTATTAAAAGCGAAATCATTTTCTGTAGAGGACACTGGATCTTGATCGTGATCAAGAAGGTCTATTACCTTGATTCCTTAAGGTATAAAAAGAGGGACTGGTCCGTAGTCAATAGTTTAATTGACAGGTTAGAAAACAATCGTTCATACATTCTTCTTTTTTTTACTTTATTTTGTAAATCCGTGCTGAGCAAGATTTGCTCCTGCCACATAGGGCATGGACGGCATCCGCAAATCAAGGTAGCTCTGACACTCTCAAACACTGTTTTACTTACAAGGTACTGTCTAACTTTAAAAAACAAGCTTTTATCTCATCAAACATCAAATTATGTCGTGTACATAAATCTGGATTTTTTTCATAGTGCGACCAGCAGCCAGCTGGAATCGGGCTTTGTGGCTACTACGTAAACCACCACATGAAGCTCATATTGTATGGGACGAAGAGCCTGAAGCATAAGGTTAGCTAACCTATCAATGATAAATCTAAAATTTCTAATTGACAATTATTATTGAATTTAATCTTCATGATTATAGGATGGGTTCAACATTGGTGTAAAGTCCTTTGCTCCCGTAGACATACAACAAATCTGAGGGGACCTCACCTTGTTCATACTATCTGATGTTATCGCCAAAGAAGACGAGTTCCACTAGAAGATGTGTTCTTTGTAATTCTATGACTATATGTTTACTTATGTAGTGAAATTGAGTGCACTTTTGACCCATCTGTTACTTATATTTGCAATTGTATGTATGTTGAGATCTATGAGATGTGGAATATGCAAATCTATGGAGATATCAAATTACTTACATTTCAAATCTGTTCAATTATATATGTATGATGTGATGATGATATCCAAGAAATTTTTCATGTATATGAGATTGTGATTCTGCTATTTGATGCATGTGACAATTGGATCTGTTTCATGTCTGTTATTCTGCTGTTTTTCAGAGGGCAAGGCTAGCCGAAAAACCAGGAAAATTCTGGTGCTGTAAATTGATATCCCAGATGGTTCTTTCAATTAACCATCTAGGATATGTGAAAAACTAGGTGGTTCTGATGCAAAACCGTCTTTCATCTGATACATATCCCAAGTGGTTGATTAGCCAAACCGGCTGGGATATTTTATGTATCACAGGCGGTTCTCTGTTCGAAACGTCTGGGACATTATAAGTATCCTAGCCGGTTGCCTATCTGAACCGTCTAGGATATTTATTATCCTAGATGGTTTATTAACCGGCTAGGATTGGTCCTCCACATCCCAGACCATTGATCCGAGTCGGTCGCCTAAACCGCCTGGGATGATGTTTATGAACCAGCTGGGATTAGCCATCCTCTAGTAGTGGGATCCCTTCTCCTCTCGTCTTCGTCCCGAACCTCCATCACCCCAGACCTCCTATCAGGGGCCGCCTTCTTCCTCCTGAACATCCGGCACCCTGGACCTCATGTCAAGGATGGTCGTCTTCTTCCCGGATCTCCTGTCAGGGGTGGCCATCTTTGTTGTGGACCTCTGTCACGCTAGACCTCCTGTCAGGGGTGGTCATCTTTGGCCCGAACCTCTTGGCTGGGATGGTCGTCTTTGTCCCAGACCTCCGATCCATGCCCCTATCATAGAGTAGATAGGAGATAGACGTAAGTTTATGTCGGACAAAAGTTGACCGGTGATTGCATTAATTCAGGTAGAACGGAGACCCCCAAACAATAGTAGCCCTTGCTAGTGCAGGTAGTTAGGAAGATCTCGGTCGAGCTAGCATACCTCCTCCTAGAGGGAGTTGACATGTAGTTCAGATAGACGAAAACCTCAGGAAATATTGGCAAAACTGAGGACTTTGCAAAAAAATTTGGGTCTAAACGATGGCAAAACTGGGGACCCTTTTTTACGCAGCGTAGGTTTTCAAGGCCGGCCTGAAAAGGCACCACCTCCCTTTTCTTTTCACTTTTCCTCTTTCCCTGCCACCACTTACTTCCCCTACTCTCTCCGCTTGGGGTCTCCTAGGGGCACGTGTAAGTGGGGCCGCTTGCCCACCATGTCATTGCCGCCATTGCTTCGCAAAGTTGCAGCCTTTTTCCCAAGCTTCAATACTGCCGTCTCGCCTACCACCCATGTGTGAGGGCATGGTTCTTGCTGGAAAAGAGCAGTCTTTCCCTTTGCTCGCATGCCATCACATATGCACGCACATAGGCATTAGACTACGCTGAGCAAAGCCTTGTGCATATGCCGCTCCTTTAACTTCACTTCCTTAGGTGCAGGCTTGCTTCCTTCCAAGCTACTCTCCTAGCAGGCAAGATTCACTGCTGTGGGTGGTTGTATCTAGTGCACAACCAAGAGGACGCCATCTTGCACGATGAGGTTCGGCCAACCCTTCCATCTTGTGAATATTCCGTAGTACATGGAGAAGTCCTCCTCTACATTCTTATCCAGACGTCCTCCAACTGACATAAGACCTTGTTTGTGGTTCTCTCTAGGTCCCAATGACTATCCTTGTGAGTGCGAGCAGTAAGCTCCGGGTCATAACTGCTTTGCCTCCTCTTGCAACCATCACCATTGCTTCGTACACCCTTGTGTATTGGACAGGGTTGGTGTTGCCTAAGTACTTCGGGAGGTCTATAGGACGAAACTTGGGAGGCAATGGGACTGGCATTATCCTCAGGCACAGTGGACTCGAGGTGTTGGTGAGGTCGATGTCACCTGGTGGTTGGTATTGAACCTTGAACGACGGCTTTAGATGCTTTCGCAAGCCACCACACAGACTTCCCCTACTAGTGCCGGCAAAACTCCTCTGCGGCGCGAGTCTTCGGGGCTAGTGGAGGCACGGCAATCACCTAGGTTGTTTCAAGATGTGCACGGTAGAGGTCAGCCACATGCAAAATTTGACCATCGTGCAAATTACTTCTTGATTGGTTATGTGGAGGCATCCACAGAGCTCGTCCACTGACGGGTTGCCTCTTCTGCCTCCTACCACATGTTCCCCACTGCCGCCTCTGGATAGGCACCGAGGCAGGGGCCAGAGCAGATGTGCTTGATGGGTCGATTGGCTACTGATGCTTGCCGTGGACTAGTTGGCCATCCTCCGAGGTGCTTCGGGTGCAGCCCCTTGCATAAGGGAAACTCCAACTGCATCTTCCACGATTGCCTTAGTTGGGGCGACGTCCACTCCTAGGCAACCGCCGTAGTCGAGGATGTCCACACAGATATCTTGGCCACCACTGCCATGTGCACATGCCCTGCTTGAGTTGTCGTACGCATGGCAGAACCACCCGCCATCTTCCTCTTGGTGCCCTTCTTCGCTTTGGGAATCATGCTTCTTGCACTTAAGCCATGGTGATTCTGCTATCTTTCCTAACGTGACCTCTTGCTCAGTCTCCACGGTTAGCACCAACTGTCATCAACTACTCGACCGAACAGTAACCTTGAGGCACCCTCAGTTGATTGCTAGATCACCCGGCTGTGCACGGGGATAGAACGGGTAACATGCGGGTCGTCACTAAAACTTAGCAAAATTCTCAACAGGTAGAAAATGTTATGCTCATTGTATTCCCTTCCCCAAATGGGGGATTCTCTCCTACTTATGGGTAGGAGAGGGTGTAAGCGGAGTTAAAATCCTGCCTCTAGGTAATTTATGGTTCTACCCCTCATTCCTTTATATGACCTAAGGCTATTCCATCATTTCTCTCCTACCCTTACGAGCATATGTCTTAGAATCTACGTGATGTCTAGTAAGGTATTCTGTCTAAGGGTCCCTCTGCCTCTCGTCTTCGTCCCAAATCTCCGTCACCTCAGGCCTCCTGACATGGGTTGCCGTCTTCGTCCCGGACCTCCATCCCCTGGGATCACCTATCACGAGTGGCTATCTTCGGCCGAACCTCCGTCATGTCACTCAAACCTTCTTTCAGGGGTGGCCGTCTTCACCCTGGACCTCCGTCACCCAGACCTCCTATCACGGGTTGTCGTCTTTGTCCTCGACCTCCGTCACCTCGGACGTCCTATCAGGTGTGGCCTTCTTTGGCTCGGGCCTTCGTCACCTTGAACCTCCTGTCGGGTGGTGGCCGTCTTTGTTCCGGACCTCCGACCCATGCCTCTATCATTGAGTGGAGAGGAGACAAACATAAGTTTATGTCGAACGAAAGTTGCTGAGATTATACCGGCTACTGTGTCGTCTCGGGGTAGAGCGGAGATTCCCCTTCCAACCTTCCACCTACAACAGTTAGGGTCAACAGAAAACAAGTCTGCAGAGTGTAAAATTTGATGTGACTTCTATGCAACAATGATCGAACAACACAATGCTAAAAGGGGTGGGGGTATCCATATTCTTATATAAAGAATGCACGAAACTACTTAGTAGATATCCTAAACAAATAAATTTATTATGTAACATCAATGCAAATCTAAATTAGAAGTGCCCCTCTGAAAATAAAAGTGACTACATTTGAAAATAATTGTTGTAGTAATATTAAAGCACTCTAGAAACATAAATATTATGTTTGTTTGCAAAAAGGAAAACTAAATGTATTATGCTCTGGGCTCGGAAAAAGTTATTGGTGCGACAAATCCCATTTCGGCTCAACATTTCAAGTCACCTATTGCAACTTTATGATCCTCAAGTGCACGAAACTGATGTAGCACTTTTCACTAGGACTATTTAAGGTATGTAGAGGGTCTATTCCCATATCCCATACATGCCGTGATCACTTGGTACCTAAAAAACAAATAAAACATAGAAGTGAGTAAAAGATACTTACCAAGTACAATTTAGAGAAATAAGAACAGTGAAAATGCAACTCCATCTAGGAATAGAAACTTTTGCGAAAATCATCAAATTGAATGAATATATCTTTTGAAGTGCGCATCCTGTATTATTTGCACCCGATGTACTCACTGATCTCAGTGGACTAGTCAGCATGTGAATTACTCACTGACGATAGCTCAAGCACCCTAGATTAGTCATAAATGCTTTACTCACGACAACATTAGACTAGTCACGTGTGACGTTCTCATCGACACTTCATCAAAAGTAAAAATGCGCAGAATATCCAACGAGGGTAGAAATACTGGATAGGAAATAAGAACCGATAACTCCAATATAACCAACAACGACAGCCATACATAGAAGGGGCTCGTCATGCATTTGTCCTAAGCCTGACAATCAACCTAAGAATTAGTCTGGGCTCCGAGGCTCCCCAAACCAACCCATGGATCAAAACTCACTTAAAAGACTATACTAGGATGATCACAATATTATATACTAACATTGCACCTGCTCCTCTCGATCAAACTCCTAAACTCCCAACTTTCGTTCTCAAATAAACATGGTTTATCCTATGTTTCCCGTTGTTTATTTTTCTATTTTAGTTCACTTATCCGGAAACAACTTACCATAACAATTTAGACATCCAAAAAGGCTCTTCAACTTTCTGTTGTGCCCAAATATTAATTCGAGCTCCAACTACCTCAAAAAATGATAAACAGAAAACTCCGAGATCAATAACGGTTGGACAGCAGCATTCTTTTGACTAGATCTTTCACACCGCTGATTGAATCACGCGAACGTTAATACTGATGAAAAGCTATCGACGGTACCTTCAGCTTGTTTGGGGAAAACTCGAAATTACGCACAGTTAATTTAATCCCAGAATTGCATAAAATATTCTTTCCTAACTATCACCAAGATGACCTCTGGGTAACGGAATCGACTTCCTACTCGTGCAATTAGCATCTAGGGAGCACGAGTATCATTACCCTTGTGTGGAGACGAGGAGGAGGTGTCGAATCCGGTTAAATATCCCACTTCTTCTCTTTTCTTCTAGCTTGATGACTTCAATGTGCTGTGGTGTCTGTTCACAACATTGTTGCTTCAATTTGATTTGTTGTGGAAAACAATCCAATTGTGCGGTGATTTGAACCAAATGTTGTATTGAGTTTCCATAATGATACGTGGCATAACCAAACATAATACATTCACTACAACACAGATACCTATTTGAGGGCACTTGACCAAAGATGGCACTTGGCCTAAATGCCACCAAATAAATGATCCACGGCACTTATTATGATTTTGTGGCACTTAAAAATTCTGGCACAAAAATGTGCCACCTTAGGATTAATTTTGGCACAAAAAAATGTCGGCATATATTTCTACCAACCAAGGCATATATATGTGCCATGTGAAATCTATAGCGGCACTTAGGATATGCCAGTCTATTAGATAATTTGCGGCACATATCATGTGCCAGCACTAATCTTACGGCGGCATATACAAAGTGCCGGATAAAAATTAAACCAACCACGGCACTTATAAGCGCCAGCGATCCCCAAGTGCCAGCTTAGATAAAAAGACATGCGCGCGGGAGCTAGACCATGTTTGGCGCGCACCCTAATCGATCACCCGCCTCCCTTCCCCGCACACACGCACTGCCTCTCTTCCCCGCACACACGCACCCAGTGCCTCGGATTGGGGTATTTGCCGCCGCCGCCCTAACTGACCCGCCCCAGCACCGCCGCCCCTCCTGACCCGCCCCAGCACCGCCGCCCCCCTGGCCCTCACCCGCCACAGCGCCGCCGCCCCTTCGATCTCACCCGCCTCAGTACCCCCGCCGCTGCTCCCTCATCCACCCCTCCTCACCCGTCCCGCCAGCGCAGCCCCTCCTCACCCGCCCCAGCGCCGGCGGCCCCCCGGCCCTCACCCGCCCCAGCGCCGCCGCCCCTTCGATCTCACCCACCTCAGTACCCCCGCCGCTGCTCCCTCACCCACCCCTCCTCACCCGCCGTAGTGCCGCTGCCCCTTCTCACCCGCCCCAGTGCCGTCGCCCCTCACTCGCCCGTCCTCACCCCCTAGCGCCTCTCCTCCTCACCCGCACCAGCGTCGCCGGATCACCAGCGCCGCCTCTCCCTCGCCGCTGCTCCCTCACCCACCCCTCCTCACCCGGTCCAGCGTAGCCCCTCCTCACCTGCCCCAGCGTCGCCGCCCCTCCTCACCCGTCCTCACCCCCCAGCGCCTCCCCTCCTCACCCGCCCCAGCATCGCCGGATCACCAGCGCCGCCTCTCCCTCGCCGCTGCTCCCTCACCCACCCCTCCTCACCCGGTCCAGCGCAGCCCCTCCTCACCTGCCCCAGCGTCGCCGCCCCTCCTCACCCGTCTCGATCAGTACCCCCCCCGCCGTGCTCCCTCACCCGCCCGTCATCACCCCCCAGCGCCGCCCCCCTTCTCACCTCACCATCTCGCCCCCTTCATCATCTCACCAGTGCCGCCTCTCCCTCACCTCAACTGTACGTCAGCTCATCTCCATCACCTGCAGTGCCCTCGGTGACTTCGGTGACTGGTATAACATACATTAGGTCATCTCTACCTCCAGTCCTCGGCTACATTAATTTAACTTTGCTCATTTTAATTGTAGCATCTATATATTCACTAGTGGCCTGTGATTTTTTGATATGTAGGTTTCACTTGTTTACACCGATGATCAGGGAGGAGCTAGGGTAGGGAGTCTGCTCAGATTTCTTAAGTGAGTTGCACTTCTCTTCCTCTTCCCAAGATGAGAACTATGCATTATCAAATTCTAAAGAATATGCTGGTATTTAGAATTCAGAGTGATCTAGTATAACTAATTTGGTAGCAGCACAAATAGCACAAATATGGACAAGAAATGGATGCATTTACCTAGGCACACAGGTGAGTACCAAAATGGTGTGAAGAAATTTATGGAGTTCGCCTTTTCAACCTCAGCGATAGCTGAAACAATTCGTTGTCCTTGTAACAATTGTGCAAATTTGTATTGGTTAGATAAGAAAACTGTGTATGATCACTTGATCTGCAAGGGCTTTCTGATAGGATATAGTGAATGGATGTTTCATGGTGAGGCTTTGTGTTCTCAGCCTGATGATAGTTCAAATCCACAAGTGCCAATTGATCAGGATGATGACATAGATGCTATGCTTAGGGATGGATTTGGGTTTGTGGATCAGAACACTAGAGATGCGAATTGTCGTGATGACGAGAGGGAGTTAGAAGTTGACACAGAAACATATTACAAGTTGGCCAATGAAGCTAAGCAAGAGCTATACCCAGGTTGCGAGAGGTTCTCAAAGCTGCAATTCATTATTAGACTCCTGAACATAAAAAATTTATGGGGAGTAAGTAATGCATGCTTTGATGAACTTCTTGTACTTGTGAAGGAAGCACTTCCTGAAGGTGAAAAGTTGCCCAATAGCTATTACGAGGCCAGCAAATTTGTTAAAGATGTTGGTCTTGGATATGTTAACATCGATGCTTGCATAAATGATTGCATATTATATAGGAAAGAGTATGCCAATGCAAGGACATGCCCAACTTGTGGCACTTCTAGGTGGAAGTCTGAAAAGGTTGGTCTTGGTGGAAAGCATCTGCATAGAGTAGCTGCAAAAGTTGTTCGATATTTTCCACTCAAAAGAAGGCTACAAAGAATATTTATGTCTCCAAAGACAACATCTAGCGCGAGATGGCATAGCGAAGGGCGTACACAGGATGGCTTGTTGAGGCATCCTGCAGATGGTACTTTATGGAAAAACTTTGACATTATGCATCCTCAGTTTGGTTCTGAATGTCGTAATATTAGAATGGTTTTGGCAACAGATGGTTTCAATCCATTCGGAAACTGTAGTGTCTCCCATAGCACATGGCTAGTTATTTTGATCCCATACAATTTTCCACCATGGATATGCATGAAGCCATCAAATTTTATTTTGTCCTTACTAATCCCTGGACCAAAATCACCCGGGAATAACATAGATGTTTATTTCTAGCTATTAGTAGAAGAAATTGATGACTTGTTTGGTAGAGGTGTAAGGACATTTGATGCATCTTGTTCAGAATGGTTCACTTTACGTGCTGCACTTCTAGGGACTATTTGTGATTACCCAGGTAATGCATACGCATCTGGAAGGAAAACTAATAGAGATAAAGGATGTTCTACTTGCTACTCTGGAACTTGTTCCTTGCAATTGAAACATGGACACAAGGCATGTTACATGGGGCACCGTAGGTTCCTACCTTTGAATCACAAGTTTAGGCATGAAGCAAAGGCATTTGATGGGGCCAAAGAGTTCAGAGAAGCTCCTACCCCACTTTCTGGATATGACGTGGACGAGCAAACCAAGAATCTAAACATAGTCTTTGGAAAGCTAGAGGAGAAGAAACGTGCAAAGGAAGGAAGGAAACGACGACGTGACGATGAGGAGGCACAACCCATGTGGCACAAGAGATCTTGTTTCTTCCAGCTACCTTATTGGAAGACTCTTTTAATACAACATAATCTTGACGCAATGCATATTGAGAAGAATGTGTTTGACAACATTGTAAACACTCTATTAGAGGTACCAAAAAAGTCAAAGGATGGTCTAAGTGCTCGACTTGATCTGCAAGAGATGGGCATAAGGCCAGACCTCCATCCAGTTCAAAAAGGAAACAAGACTCATTTGCTAGCTATCTTCACGATGAACGTAAAAGAGAAAAAGATGTTTTGTCAAGTGTTAAAGGATGTTAGGCTTCCAGATGGCTATGCATCTAGTTTACACAGCAAGGTGCTTGTTGATCAACGGAAACTAGTTGGTCTTAAGAGCCATGACTGCCATGTTATAATGCAAGACTTGCTCCCACTAGCCATAAGAAGAATTTTGCCGCCAAAGGTTTGCATAGCTTT
This sequence comes from Stipa capillata, assembly GCA_019208055.1. NCBI lineage: Eukaryota > Viridiplantae > Streptophyta > Magnoliopsida > Poales > Poaceae > Stipa > Stipa capillata. The sequence continues at coordinate 18,054 of JAGXJF010005680.1, read as the reverse complement.
GATTAGTTTGAGCAACTTTTTCAAGCAAATATACTCTAAAGTTATTAGTGTCATTGAGATGGAAAAGTTGAAATTTGAGATTGCGAAGACACTTTGTCTCCTTGAGAAGATTTTCCCACCTTCCTTCTTTGATGTCATGGTTCATTTGTGCGTCCATCTACCAACTGAAGCCAGGCTAGCTGGACCAGTACAATACCGAAGTATGTGGTCTGTTGAAAGGTGTGTTCACTACATCTTCTTAATGTTTTTCTAAGTGCACACCTTTTGGTAGCTTGAACGTATGTTTGTAATTTATAGGTACCGAAAGAAATTAAAATCAATGGTAAGGACACAGAGTCACCCAGAAGGATATATAGCTGAAGCCTATGTGCTAGATGAAAGTATTACCTTCTGCTCACGATACTTGCATGGTTGTCAGACCACTTTGAATCGTAGGAGGCGTAATGATGACCATCATGATGCTAGTTGCAAAAATCAAATGCCATATCTTCGAAGAGTAGGCCGCCCTTTGGTGGGTAATTACGTCACAGAGTTGGACAACATATCGTGGGTGCAGGCTCACAGATATGTTTTGGGCAACTATGAGCACATTGGGCCATATATCAAGTATGCTATCCTACTATCAAATTATTATTTTTGTTTTTGTATTTGTTAGTACACTTAGTCATTGCTCTAAACATATGCAGAAAGCATTTCGATTATCTCTCAGCAGACAAACGTCTTAAAAAGCGAGATATAGAACGCATCCATCATGAAACTTTCCACGCATGGTTGGGTGAATATGTAAGTATATCGTTAGCTTGGTGATACATGTCATTATAGGCTATCTGATTTGTAATGTACTACTATTATGTCATTATAGGTCAATCAAATGGCTAGTGAAGATAATGAAGCTCTCGAAGAATTACAAGTCCTTGCTAACAAGCCTTATAGATTAGTTACCAAATATAGTAGTTATGCTATACATGGTTGTAAGTTTCAAACAAGGAGTTATGGTGAGGGAAAGAGCACCCAAAATTATGGTGTAGCTGTTGTTGCACAGACATCTAGCTTTTCTAGTGCTAAAGACCAAAATCCAATAACAGGAGAAGTTACTTACTATGGTATCATCAAAGAAATCATTGAGCTTAATTACACCGATAAGGGATCAATCGTGTTGTTCAAGTGTGATTGGGTTGACACCATTCGAGGTAGAGGTATCTATAAGGACAACTTTGGGATTACAGTTGTGAATTTCAACAAATTGATAAATAGAGGTGACAACATTTGTGACGAGCCATTTATTCTGGCGACACAAGCTACACAAGTATACTATTCACAAGATCCTATTGACAAGGAATGGCACGCTGTAAGGTTTGCAAACCCAAGAGAAATTTTTGACATGGAGTCAAGAGATAACAACGATAATGAGGGTGACTTAGACTATTGTACTGAGCACATCGAGCCTTTAACTGAAGGTGTACAAGATGATTTCGATGATGACGACAAGTGTGCTAGGACGGATATTAATGGGCTGACTATTGATGAGCCATTAGACCAAGCAATTAAGTTGTTGTGGTACAAGTTCAATTTTCCACACATCTTTATTTCTGCATGTTATGTTACTTACAATCTCTAGTTATTTTCTACATGTCCATGTTTCTAATATGAAATTTTTTCTTTACGTAGGAATACGCATGGCAGGAAGCAAAAGAAAAGACGAAGGAAGTAAAGAACTAATTGAGATTGCTCGTGATGCTACCATTAGAAGAAACAATGAATACCTTAAGAAACTGGGTCTTCAGAATATTAAGCTAATATCGATTCCTGGTGCAAATATGTCTCAACCTCAAAAGGACAATGGAAAGGCACATGTGGTCAGTATATGTTATTCATCTCAGCCATTTATTCTTGTAAGATATAATCTCATAAATCATTTTGATGCAGACTTCAGTAGCTAACCATGATGAAGATTCTGACTATGAGGAGGACAGTGAAGACATGAATGATGACACTTCTGAGGGGGATTTGGGTGGTCAGACTAATGAGCAAAATGGAGAGCATTATGTAGCTGTAGAAGAGGCGCATGGTATGATGCTTTTCTTCCATAGTTAGACTAAATGTACATTAAGAAGTAAAATTAGTTGCTGTCCTTACTAATCCCTGGACCAAAATGTAGTGCAACAGACTAAAGAAAAGAAAGTCAGGGGTCCTACAAAGATGAGGTCAATCACAAGAACTAAGGGAAAGATCAAAATGCATGTTAAGATCAATCGATATGGCCAACCATGTGGTTTAAAAACTTGCAACTTCACAAATTTCATTGCCACCCTAGTCAAAGGAGGTGACCTATCCTTAAAGGAGACAGATTGGCGAAAGGTTGGAGATAAGGAGAAGATCTGGACTATAGTGAACGTAGTTTCTCTTAACCCTTTCAACATTTCTGTACATGCATGGCTTTATTTTATCATGCAATTATAGTGAGTATTCTTACTAATTGATACAAATTGCAGAAATATTTTACGATTGATCCCATATGCGAAGAATGGGTGATGGCATCTGCTGGAAAGAAATGGCGTGACTTCAAGAACACATTAAAGAAAAAGTACTTTGATGGTAATCTAACTGAGGAGGAAAATATTGCAAAGGGGTGTAACAATAGGATTCCTATGCCAGACTGGGAATGGCTAGTGAAATATTGGTGTACAGAACAGACGAAGGTATATATATACTTTCATATATGCCTACTACTTTAACATATTTGCTAGTGACACCACCATAGCTTTGTGATTGCCTGCAACTTTAACATATTTGCTAGTGACACCACCATAGCTTTGTGATTGCCTGCTACTTTAATATATTTGCTAGTGACACCACCATAGCTTTGTGATTGCCTGCTACTTTAACATATTTGCTAGTGACACCACCATAGCTTTGTGATTGCCTGCTACTTTAATATATTTGCTAATGACACCACCATAGCTAATGAATGAAACATATTTTCATTTTGTAGGCTAGATCTCAACAGAATAAACAAGTTCGTGCAAACCAAGTCAATGCACTTCATACATGTGGATCAAGAAGTTATGCTGTGGTATCTAACCAATTGGTGAGCATCATCTCTAGATCATTTTTTTACAGCTTTTATTGTTTTAGAAAATTATATGAATAATATTTGACTCTCTGTTATCGGAAATCAAACTTAACTAGGAAAGGGAAATGGGTCGTGAACCTTCTCGAGCTGAACTCTATATTGTTACACACACCAACGCAAATGGACAATCTATTACTGAAGAGTGTCAAAATAAAATGGTAAGTTTTCAGTGCATACTGCTACAAAAATTAACAATTAGTACTAGATTAAGTTCACATGTATCATTTTAGTTGATTCATTAATGAAATTATTGCAGGATGTGATACGAGAAAGGATCGAAGATGGTCCCAGCATTGCACTAAAAACAATTGATGATGGTGACTTGTATGCTGAACTCTTTCCCAAGGAGCAAAAAGGAGAATACGTGGGTTGGGGTTGTTACCAAGTGGATCTAAGTCAGTTGCACTTGCAAGGAATACAGCTGCGATGAGAGTAATGCAAGAGGAAAATGCACAGCTAAAAGCTAGGATTGAGAGTCAGGAAGAGAAATATAATGAACTAAAGAGCATGATACTATCCATGCAAGGAGTTGGGTCACCAGGAGTTGGATCTGTTGATGCTCGAAATGGATCACCGGGAGTTGGACCTATTGATTCTCCTCATGGATCACCAGAAATAGGAGTTAGCTCTCCTGGTGTTGGTAGTGGTGCAGGACAAGCACCCCTTTGTGTGGATAAAGGAGTTGTTGGTGCTAACAAACAAACCTCCAAAACAAATATTCCTCATGATGGACAGGTAATGCTTTTTGAATGACTTCAGTTAGTGCTTAATGTTTTTAACTATGCATTGTGTTAATGTTGGTGACTGTGACGCTTTAGGATATTGGTCAATGTAACGTCCCTAGTTTTATAACAATGTACTGCGCATCATATGCACTTCATGGCATGAATTTTCGAACCTGAAAACTGAGTAAGTTTTTGAATTTTTGATATGTTCGACAAAACCCTAAATCCCGATTCAAACCAACCCTGAACCTCGTGCTTGGGTCTTAATCTAAATGAATCTTTTTGAGCTTCAAAATTGTGAAGGGGTTAGAATAGTCCAAAGGTTTGGGTTGAGATTTTGAGGCAAGATTTCAAAACCTCTTTTGAATTTGGCTTATTTTGAATTGAGGATTAAAACAGAAAATGTAAACCTAAAAGCAAAAAAACCCTAACTCTATTTTCCTTCTCTCCTTTCCCCTAACTGGATGGGCCCTCTGTCCCGGCCCATCTCCTTCTTCTTCCCGGCCTAGCCCGCCTAACCTCTTCCTTCTCCCCTAAGCTTCCCATCCGGCTGCCCTGTCTCTTCCCCGACGCGCCACTGCCACCTCCTGCTTCCCCTAATCTGCCGTGGCAAGCTTCCACGGGGACACCGGCCACCTCATGCTTAGCTCGGCCGCCACCTCTCCTTAGCCCCCCTCTCTCTCATTTTCCTCTCTGATCCACTCGGGCCGCCGCTTGCTTCGGCCTCACCCGCCGCCACCGCCTCCCCTATTCCCTCCCTCGCCGCTCGAGCTCGCCATCCCCCACCGCGCGCCTCCGCCACCCAAGCCCTCCCGTGCGCCGCTCCCTCGGCTCCGCCCGGTTCCCCGCCGCTCGCCCCTTTGCTGGCCGCCTTCCCCACTCCACCGCACCGCCGCTCGCTTGGCTCCTCACCGAGCCGTGCCGCTCCCGTCGCCGGCCACCCGCCCGTCGCTCCTCACCGGTGCCAAGCTCCCCGCCCGGCCGCCTCACCTCGCCACCGAGCGCTGCCCTGCCTCTCCGCTGCTCCGGTCCAGATCCCCCGCGCCCGAGCCGCTCGCTGCGGTGCAGCTCACCCCAGCGCCACCCCGCCGCTCCACGCGCCGGTAAGCCCGCCGCCGCCGTCCCATTCCTCTCCGGGGCTCGCCGCCGGCGGCACCACGTCGGCAAGCCAACCGACCGAGCTTCCCCCCAGTGCAATTAAAGCACTGATGGCCCTTTCAATCGGGTGGTTAGGGCCACCTAACTGCCCTCATTATTGGCTAGGGTTTTATTAAGTAAATTAAATGCCAATCATTAATGATTAATGCAATTAAGTGATCCGATCAATTAATTGCTGTTCTGCGATTAATAGCTCAATTAACAACTAATGTTTATGAATTAATATTAATCAACCAATTAATGATTCTAATTAATGGTTCACGGTTCACTTAATGAACTTCTTAAAGATGTCTCTATTACATGTGGACCCCACCTGTAAGAAAATAAAATAAAGACTAATAAAATGGAGTATATGTCATATGGGTCCCAATTGTAAGAATTTGAGTGAAAGAATAAAAGAAATAGGAAAAGCTATGACAGTGGGTCCCACCTGTCATTGACTAAGTCAAAGTTTGACTAGAGTTGACCTATGGGCCCACATGTCAGCCTCTGGTTGTATTTGAATTAATTTGAATATTATTTTTACTGAGAAAAATAAAACAAAGGGTGAAAATGGATTAAATCTTGTAAAATTCACAGAAAATTCATCTTTAATCAGAAAAATGCAAATAATATATCAAAATGTTCAGAAAAATGAGATCTATTCAAAAACATCATTTTCATCCATGTTTGCATGCTAGGAATAATACAATTTGCTAAAAACTCAAATTAGGGTTTCCGATTAGCCGGAGGATTTTCGGATCGCGACATTTTATGCGTCCGAACTCCGATTAAATTGATTCCACTTGCATTAGTCTTCTTTTTGCACCCTCTATGTCATGGCATGCATTGCATCTCATGCTGATGTTGTGCATTTTAATAATTACGATTATGCCCTTGTTTCCGGTGTTTCCGTTTTTCCTCGATAGAGCCGGAAGATCCGCAAAGTGAGAGTCTCGATCAAGAGCAGGGTGTCGTTGCAGAGCAACCAGGCAAGCAGCCCCTTTGGTCACGTTGCAAAGCTCCTACTAATTGCAAAGTATTAGTTGTTTTCAAATTCATTATTACATGCGTTCAACTGCTATTTTCCGCTAAGAAAAGCCCTAAGTCCGATGAATACGACTCACCTTGTCGCTTAAACAGCTCCACCACTAACCTAACCCATCTAGCGTAGTCTAGTATCCACTGTTCGAATGCTATTATGCTATTTATGCTTAGACATGCTTAGACTTGTAGAAGTCGTAATTCCTGGGATAGCAGATGAATCAACACTGGGAATGGGTTACGTGGTAGGTGGGTGTTCACCGGGATAACTAATGAATTGGCTTAATCATATCTGGGCTAGACGAGAGGCCATGGCTGGGAGCATGGTGGGTTGTCTCGTTTTCCCGCAAGGACCGGTTTCCGGTGTCCCTTCGAACCAAGCTTCGCGTACTTCTACACGGGTGGATTATGGGGCCACCCACGACTGAATAATTTGCCTAGACTTAGACTATGAGCCGCATAGTTTGCCGTTTTTGTGTATTGGGTGCGTGGAAAAAGGAATGTGGTGTGGTGCCTCAATATAGGTGTAAGGGTTACACACGGTTCGAGTCCGGGGATGTATCACCTGCTACAACGTATGGGACCGTGTCGTAGTTACGGCCGGACTGATGTACATGGACTAGCCCGTACGGGTGGCTCATACCTAGGTCGAAAGCATTGTAAAGGTCGTGTTCGATCACCCTCCGCCAGCACACCTCGTGAAAGTGTGTCAATCGCGATGGCACTAGGAGACGATCGATACGTGTAGGTAAAGATGTACACCCCTGCAGGGTTAGAACTGTTTGAACAGCCGTGTCCGCGGTTATGGACAACTTGGTAAGATTTTGCATCGAATTAGACAACTATAACCAACTCTAAAACTTGCCAACTCTAAGGATGTGGTTAGCGACAGCTTCCTCCCAGGGTGGTTGAGGATGGGTCGAGGGTTTTTCAGGTGTGGTGATCTGCAGTAAGGAATATCCGAGAAGTGTCGACTCATCCCCTTGAAAAGGTATTCTAGTAGTCGAATTTCAATCTACATATTGTATTAAAAAGGTAAACTTGGCTTTCCGCAAATTAGTCCACAATTACCCTTTTGTTGATACCTGGCACAATCACTATTATTTCCGCACTGTAAGTCTTGCGGAGTACAATTTTGTACTCACCCTGCTATTGTTGTTGTTTTGTTGCAGAGGAAGCTACCCCTTCGGAGGGTGGTTTCTATTTAGAGATCGATACCGACGACGCCTAGACGCTGGGAATCCCAGGCAGTGATCCTGCCCTGGGATGGTATTTGGTTTGTTTCCGTTGCCACTTTTGGCCCTACTGTTTGGCTTCGTAGCCTTATAAACTCTTCCGCTGTGTGTATATATGTTTGTTAAGTTTCAAACTTATAATATTGCAGTTTCTGTCGTAGAGTCACTGCTATGAGATCTGGTTGTTTTCACCCACTCATGTGCCGTGCGTGTATGTGATGAAGCGCATGTTGTGGGTAGGACTTTAGGGTTATATCATAGAGTTATTAAGTTTAATCACCCCTGTGAAGCGACTCTACTACTGAGAGATTGGGAACTATATCACCCTACTCCAGCCGTGCATTAATTTGCCGGGACGAGTTCGGGGTTGATGTTCCGGCTCAGTAGGACAAGAGTGAGGAGACCATATCACCCTACTACTCTGTGCGCTTGCCAGAGTAAGCTTTGGGGTTGACGTCTCGGGCTATTCGGAGCCATATCACTCCACTCCTCTTGGAATTGACACCCAGGAGTTGAGGTCGGGGTTGACGTTTCGACTTAGCGGGTGGTTTCTCTTAAGCCTCTCTGTTATGAATTCTGGGGTTCGACAGTCAATCAAAGGGTCAGCTGTTACAATCATTATCTTCTAACAATAGGGTGCATGTGGATGAGTTAAATCAAACAAAGGTCAAGAATATTCGAAAAAACAGAAAGCGGTATTTTTTCTTCACAAGCCTGTAGTTATATAAAATGAAAAGATATAATAGCGATTAGATTTTACAATCATTGTCTTATGTAGAGTGGTTTGCAAGTTGCTTTGCGCTCACCAAGCAGCTCCAGCATAGTGGCATATGGGAGACTTGGTCGCACGGATAAGAATGCTATAGCTTTGGATGGAATGCCCTTAGGAGGATTTTATGAGGTCTATGTTGATGTTGTGGTTGATAAGCTATTCTTGTTGCCTAGAGCACAAGGACAGGCTACTAAGATGGGTCAGGCTCTTGGGCGCTACATCGCTTGGCCATTTCAGAATGTATGGAATGCACTCCACTAGTCCACAACAATGAACTATGCAACTCTATAAAACTATTGCTTATATAATATCTTTTTTTCATTTGTAGGTTGTCCAAATGATGGATCACCTCTGAATTTGTCCAAGCGTGCAACAGGTAATATATAGTTTAGAGTTGTGCTACCATGTCTGCCTGCAAACTTATCCCAATTTGCATATAGAATTGTTTAATCCCTCAGATCAGTTGAGCGCAAGACTCTTACCTTCTTATTAGACATTTTGCTTAATAAAACTGATGCAACTAAAATGCTTAATTGCCAAGCTGAACAAAGGAACAAACTCAAAAGGATTATCAGCTGCTTGTGAACTCATAGCTCTGCCAAGACAAGGGTCCAGGCTGAGCTGGTGTTTGCTGTAATTGACTGATAATCTATATATGATGATGCAAGCGTCCTTTAGCTGACTGGTGAGTATGAATTGGAGCACAGTTCGGTGTCAGCCATACAGTCTTGTATCCCAATTTGCATATGAAATGTCAATGCCTCTTGTCTTACTTTTGTTGTTGTGAATCTCTAGCAACTCCAAGCTTTGAAAAGTTTATATGCTCCAGAACAACTTATTCCCCATTTTTGCAGATCAATAACTCTAGAGGCCAGTTAATTGATTCTATAGTTGAAAAGGTTTTGCTAATGTGGTAGGAGGTCCAAGTGCTTGCTGATCAGTCAAATATATTCTTTAAAAGTTATGCAGTTTTCACAACTCTTCAATTACATGCATGCTGCATGGTAGATAAAAATATATTCATTTTGATGAAATGAGAATTTTGTTAATTATTGCTGCTAGTTGTCTCACCTTCCACTTCTCATTTTTCTTGCCCAGATTGATGATGGTGTCAACCTTGTCTCTTTTGTGGATATGCAAGTGGTCCAGTTGCATGGATGAAGTTAGCCTGCAGATTGTAAACTTGTATAAAGCCTTAGTCAGCTAGCTGCTGGTATATGTAGGAGCTTTTGGTTGTTGTGTAGTCTCAAGCCTGTAGTTATTTCTATGCTCTTCACGAGATCATGAGATGTAGTGTCATGGTGCCAACCTAGCTAAAATGAATTGGCTTGGTTTGCTGCTAAATATTAGATAAGCTAGTCGATCTTTTGTGAAACTGATGGCATGCGTTTGCTGTTTATGTTGTCATGGGATTGTGGAGGCTGGGATTAGTTGTATATATATCAAGCCTGGGGCATATAATATGACTTGGGCATCTTATTGATCATCCAATTGCAGTGTAAATTCTTTCTTTTTAATTTCTGCTATGTATGGAATGAAATGAGATTGCAGGAGATGTAACTGCACAAGTATTATATATGCCATGTATGAATGAGTTAAGCATTCAAGGAAAATAATACTGCAATTGGTAAATGCCACGGATGATCAAACATGGCATATACATATGCCGCAGTAGAGAATTGAAGGCACTTATCATGTGCTGAAGTAATACAATTCACGGCACTTACGTGTGCCCCAGTACATATAACAATCCCAGCACATACTTTATGCCATGCTACGCTATGTAACCCCGGCACGTAGCATGCGCCGGGTTAGGGTTACCAGGGCACATAATATGTGCCGGCTTAAGGATACCACGGCACATATAATGTACCACGGGCTTGAGCTTTAATGGTACATCTATATGCCGGGGGTGGTCAAGTGCCACGGAAACCCTTTCCCCGTCGGCACTTTTCTTGACGGTCAACAAGTGCCGGGGAAAACCTTTTGCCGGCACTTAGCTGAATTTCCCGGCACATAAATGTGCCCCTAATAGGGGCACCGTGTTGTAGTGATTTTAATTACGTGTTGGCTAATTCTCAGTTGTCTGAAATTTTTGTAAATCTCAGTCACCTAAAATTGCACATCAATTAGCCTAAAATTGCAGTTCTAAAAGTATGCAATTTTAGTGAAAAGTTACTGCAATTTTTAGTCTGTAAAATTGCACATCTTTTAGCCTAAAATTGCAGTTTTAGATGTGTGTAATTTTAGTGAAAAGTTACTGCAATTTTTAGTCTATAAAATTATATTTTATTTTAGTGGAGACGAGGGTTGTTGGATTTTGATCTAAAGACTTAAAAAATGACTGAGATTTAAAAAAATTTCAGACAACTGAGAAATAGATATTCCCTTTTAATTAACCTTTTGCCTTTACACTTCTAGTGTATTTTGATACAGTACGTTTATGATTACGGTATAAAACCAAACACTATGTTAGTGTCTTATCGTAACCCTTATTTGCAATACGCATTAGTTTAAGTTGCATTTGGTCCCCTCGCAAAAGAAGAAAAATTTGTAAGTTAGACCCTAAAGTTTGCCTATTCATCCGACTAACAACTTGAACTTTCAAACCGCTTGTTTAACCCCACCCCCTAATGTGACAAAACCGCACTACTTAACTCCCTAAGCAGTATTGGCACGACGGTTTTACCCCGTAATAGCGGTTTAGCAACGTTTGATTGCCATCTAAGCATGCCATGGACGAAAAGGTTATGGATTCAATTCATTCGTGCTCATAATTTTCTCATCTCCCTCTCATGAACTCTCTCCCGTGGAAACGGCTAGAAGCACGTCGCCGCCTTGTTGGTCGACTCTGATGTGGCAATCAAACATAGCTAAGCCGCTATTACGTGATAAAATCACCCTGCCAGTAACATTCAGGGGTTAAGTACTCTGGTTTTGTTAAATTAGAGGGTCAAAATAACTATTTTGGAGTTTAGGGTGTTAGTTAGACTAAGCGGTAAAGTTTAGGGTCTCTTTGGATCAGGATTTTCATAGAAATTTTGTAGTTTAGAATAATTTTTGCTATATAGGCTCTTTGGATCAAAGGAATGAGACCACTACAATTTCATGGATTGTTTTTTTATACCTCAATTTTATAGGATTTATAACAAGAGAATCTTATGAAAAAAATTATGTGTCTTACATGCATCTTCTCTCCTCAAATTCCTAAAAAATATCTCTGGAGCATCCAGAGAGTTATTTTTCTAGATTTATGTGTTTTGGTTTCCTATGGGAGTCGACATATCATGGTATCCCAGTCCTATGTTTGTCCTATTGCTGTATTTTTACAATCCTGCATTTCAAAGAGGCCCTTATGGTTTAATGTGACCATTAGTCGAAGTTGGTACTGGTTAGCCTGACAATTGTATGTCCGTGAATGCGCCTGCCATCCATATATAAACTAGGCAGTTAAGAGCACCTCCAGTAACTTATTTTTGAACTTGTTACTAAAGCTCTATTTGGTATTACGGTGGCTTTTTAAGAGCACTTATTAATTTTTTTTATGGATTAGATAGTTAGTTAGAAGCACCTATTTTATAACAAAGAAATCTTACTAGGACTATTAAAATGTATCTAACTGACTGATTTTCACGGTTCTATGCAGTTCAGCATAACAACCACAATTGAGCCTAAGAGAGGAGAGAAGACCAAATCTTATGAAAACAAACAGCTCCAATAATTTGTTTCTTCATCTTGTTGCTCAGACAATAAATATTGCATATACACCTGATGATGATTGGACTCGGAGAAGACAATTAACCTTCCAACATGGATTTTATCTTTTGTTACTCTTTGGTATTAGTGACATGGATTCTTTTTCACAAAATGACTTTACTCGTGTTATCTAAATAGAAACGACTGACAAGGACAGAACATGGTCTAACAGGTCGTTGTCCTCGGGATTCGGGCCCACCTTCCTATCTCTGGAACCTGGTTCGGTAACCCGCACAGGTGACTCTGGAGAAACTGTCAGTATTGGTGTGCAGATGTAGGTAGCAGCTAGTGAGTACGGTCATTTGAGAAGGTTCTAATTTTTTATCCCCATACTGTTAGTCTGCAAGGTAGTACTAATTAAATATTAAGCTCTAATTCCATTCCGGAGGCACTAATCGGCCCGGATCTCGAGACGCAGAGCCTAGCCAGCTAGCTGTCAAACGGTTCTCGCATATACTCGTTGAAGAATATGCTCGGGTCACGTACGTTTCCACCGACAATATAACGCAAGTATGGTATCCTGTTAGGCGAATGTGAAGCCAAACTGTACATAAATGTTCTAAGTGTTGCAAATGCACGCAGCTACCGCATAACAGGATCTTGCACGTCTTACGTGAACTGTTACTGATTCTTTTTAAGACGACAGAAGGACAACTTCTCGGTACGACGCACATAATTATAATTTATAAAAGATGATACCATCAAAGAAGGCATCAAAGGCGGAAACAATTAACTTAAAAAGGAAATCAATTAATAAAATAACAAATAAATTGTCATGCTGTGGCCAGCATCGACGGAACAACTCACAACCGACCTCGCGACAACTTGCTTCTCCATCATCCAACACAAACTTGTCGTCGGGGACCAGGTCATCTACCGTGCAACGGCACTAGAATAAATATAGCAACAAGGTGATTACATGTCAAGTCACAAAAGAGATGCTTCAAAGGATCATTGTTGTGTCTAACTAGTAAAGGCCACAGTAAGGGTTTTCACCATGAAGCTGGTGCTTCAAGACAACACCTTTAAGAAAGGGATGACGCTCATAGGTCGACGTTATCGGATCCAACTAGTGAAGGACAAACCTATGGTTTTTTACCCCGAAGTCAATGCTCCAAGGAGGGAACAACGCTCATAGTTGCCGTATCCAACCAGTGAAAGCCAGATCAATGGTTTTCACCCTAGAGAGCAGGTACCAGTGCTAAAAGACAACACCTCAATACCTTCGTCATCATATTCAACGAGTAAAGGCCAGATTGCCACCTATGCCAATGCCACCGTCTACCACAGCTCGGCCAACCACCGCCAACACGTGAGACCACGATCGCACACGCCTTCCTAGATCCATCGCGGATCACCATGGCCATCGTCCATGCTCGGTGGCACACATGGCAACACGCAGCCTAGGGTGCCTGCTAGAGAGATGCCGCACCACACATAGTGGCACGCTCCTGAAAAGGAGGCCCACATCCACCAAAATCCACATGTCAATGGTCAGTAGAGGAGCCACCGCGGACTATACCCGGCCATGAAGGCAGCCACTAGTGCTTGCTAAGCAGGTCATGGTACCACCCACGAATCAACTCCAATGCATATCTATGAGATTTGGATCCGTGACATGGCCTCTCCACAACCGGTCATGGCTAACACACCGCACACACGATGCGACACGAGCGCTGGCAAGTGATGCTGCTAGCCTGTTTGTGGAGCTCGGTGAAGGCCCAACTGCAACATTGTTGATTAGAAATTGCCCCATAAAGCATCATCTCCAATCTCTACTGCAATACTATTCTTGCGATACCCACTTATCACAGGCCGGTCATATCACAGGCGGTTCTTAACGTAGAACCGTCTATGATATCCCCTTATCATAGGCAATTATTTCTATAGAACCACTTGTGTGAGAACCCGAGTTTTTAGGTTAGACTTAAGTGGCGTGAGGTGGAAGTAAATCAACTCGCGTTGCTAAGTTGACCGAGATTCTACAAAGGAACGTCGAGAGTTAGATTGAGGGGGGGGGGAATTGTTGTGCATTCGCATCATTCATGACATTCATTTCAAATTTGTCATACACATGTTCATACAACTGAAATTAAAACTTTATTTATTGGAAGGATAATACAAATGTGTTAAGTACAACATTATTACAAGATTAAATGAAGAAAAAAAAGAAAATTACGTGATCAAGATTTTTTACCAATACATCAATGCTAAACCTAATCTTCGAGTCTTGAGCTGTAGAAGAACATCGAGAGTCGGAGGGGGGGAAGTCTTCGGAAATGTTGGCGGCATCCGAGGTCATCGAGTATGTGAACTTGAGACCGTTGGAATTACGCCGTTATTGTAGGAGGCAGAGATTTTTCAAAAATGGTATTTAAAATACAGGCGGTCCCACCGACACAGTTCCGCCAACATCCGCAGGTTTAGTTGCGGGGGCAAAATAGTGCAGAGTAGATCTAAATAGTTTTTTGTTTTGAAAATAGCTTTTAGAAAACAATTTGCTTTCAAAAATGTCCGAGGGCCACGTGGCTAAGACCCTCATCGGACAAATCTATATATGTACATGTATATGGAGAAAAGAGGTGAGAGTATGAAAATAATTTTATTTTATCCATACTACATTGCCTCCATAATTTTTATTTTGAAAAGAATTAATTTTACAAAACCAAATGTTTAGATAAGCATCAATTCACCGAAAGCTCATCCATTAGTACACAATCTTTGGGCCCAAGTAAATGCCTTAGCTCAGAAGTAAAACCAAGCAGCTATGTGGCATAGAGAGCATGAGGTGGCCAAAAATATTCACCAAAGAACCTTAGAGGAGGCTCGATAGAAGTAGTACCAAGGCAGCCAAGTAGAACCAGTATCAAACTAGTAGCATTAGTTCTTGCCATCGACCATAAGCAGTAGTTAGCCACTAGACCAAATAGGAGGCAAACTCTAGGAGACGAAGGCCTCAAGAGCACCAAAACCAGCCAAGCCTTTAGGAGGAGAAGACAACCAGGATCAAGGAGCATCAAGATCAGTTGAGGAAGAGGAGCATAGAAGAGAAGGAAGAAGGCCTCAAGTTAAGAAGAAGAAACCAGCAAGCTTAGAAGGCCTAGGTTTATCCTTGTCCAAGCCGAAACAATGTGAAATTCTCATCCGAGACCAACGTAACGTATACGTATACACACATATGAAGTCAAATAGGGTGGAAGGGACCCTTAGATTATAGAATCGTCACTGGGTTTTCCATAGGCAGCTTATGCAGCATCTGTTCTTATCTTTATACCTTCTCAAATTCTTTGTCAGTTCAATCATCACAAAAATAGGCAACGAATAGGCAGCAATAGCATGTATCTGTTCTTATCAGATTTTCTTTACCATTCTCAAACCCTTCTCAAGCTTTTCTCAAAAAAACATCATGGTGCATATATCAAAGCAATCACTAGGCCACAAGTGTAGAATCTGTTCTTAGATCAAGTATAGCTCTGTTCTTATTGGTTCTACCAACACATAGACATACACATACATGGAAGAAACAAAGAATAATTAAAATCAAGTAGCATCTATTCTTTAACAAACCAGATCAGCATGTATAACCATGTATACATAGAAATAAAAAGGAACCTAAGACCAAGACAAGTGTAGTTGTTCTTATCAGTTTAAAATACCAATACAAAGTAGCATCAACTCTTGATAAGAGCAATATCAAATGGTAGCATCATGTTCTTGTCAGTGGAAGCTAGAGTTTAGAAGAAAAGAAGTAAAGCTTATATACGACAATTACCAAAATGAGATAATATACAGTAACCTTAATCGAGTTAAGCTATAGAGCATCAGAACCATAGACATGAATTTTGGGTCAATCGGTTAGGAATAGGAAATCACTTATGCAAATCATGAATGTTTCACCTAAGACCTCAACCGATTTACAATTAGAGTAATTTCAGCAAACAATCGGATAATCTAATTGTATGAATCATAAATAATCAAACATCACAAGCGGGCCAAAATGGTAAAACCCTAGAAAAGGGGAATAGAATGGGGAATTGGGGCCCTTACCTGAGATGAATGATGGCAGCAACCGCGCCACGCCACCAGCAAGGAGTGGGCCCAGCGGAGTGCTGCCGGTGACGGGCTTTGACGCCGGGCCATGAGCCACCTCGGGCGGCACGGCGAGGGCCACCAAGGGGAGGCGAGCAAGGCGGCGGGGCACCAGTGAGGCGACGGCGCTCGGTTGGCTCCGAGCGGGCGGAGGCGATGCCAGACCAAGAGGTAGAGGCAAAGGGAGCGACCGAGGTGACCGAGGCGGCGGCGGTGTGTACTAGGAGACGGGGACAGCAGGGGAGAGACCGACGTGAAAGGGAGGACGCGGGGAGCGGCAGAGGAAATCAAGAGTCGAGGCATTGACGGTGACGTTTGAAAGGCAGCGGTGCATCCTAGAGGAGCCGAGAGGATTAGGGAGACGGGAAGAAGAGAGAGTGAGGTATGAGAGTTAGGCACTAAGTGGGCCTAATGGGCCAGTCGGAAGGCTAGTTAAAAAAATAAAAAAAATAAAGAAGAAGAAGTATAAACTGAATAAGTAAATTTTCACTGTTTTCTTTAAAACAGAAATGAAAGGAAAAAATATATATATGTATATAATAGTAGATATATATGTGTGTAACATCCCTAGAATCTTGAACATGTTAATGTGCATCATGATATAGCATTCAGAAATTTGAATAAGAGAAGAATTTTAAACTTTTATAAATGTTGAGGAATCCTTTGGAATTAGGTTAAATTGAACCTCAAATGCTATTTTAAAAGTTCTCAAGTAAAGTAATTTTGAGGTTTGACTCAAGGAGTAATACATGCACTTCAATAGTATGGAGAAAAATAGTTGGAATTTAAAAGATTTTTGAATTATTTTGAAGGAAAGAAAAGCAAGAAAAGAAAATAAAAACAGAAAACAAAAACTAAAAAGGAAAAACAAAAGAAAACCTAAAACTAAACCCCCTGAATGGGCCCTCTAGGGCCCATTTTCTTTCTTCCTCCCCTCGACTGGGCAGTCTTCTCTACCCCGCTCGGCCTCTCACCTTCCCCCCTCCTCTCGGCTAGGCCGGTGGCCGAGCAGTCCCTCCGCCTCGGTTCGCTTTGGCCCACCCCACCCGTGCGGCCTGCCCCGCCTCCCATCTCCCCCTCCTCTCCCCTACCCTTATCCAACCCCGCCACCACCCCGTCCTAATCCGCCCTGCCACCGAGCTGCTAAAGCAGCTGTCACCATGGTAAGCGGCCAATGCCCTCCCCGGTGTAGCACTCGCTCTCCCCCGGTTCTCTCTCTCCCTTGGTAAGTCTCTCGGCCGCTGTACTCGCTGTCCTCCTCGCCTCGGTTCTCCGCCGCCCCGGGGCCTCGCGCCCTGTCGCTACTCGCCTCCAACCTCGCCGTCCCACCTAGCCTCGCCACCGCCGGAGCCAAGCGCCCAAGCCGCTCCGCCTCATCACCCGAGCTCCCCACGCCGTCTCGCCGTTCGCCTCCATCCCCATCGAGCTGACTCCACAACCCCGCCTCCACCCTCGGTAACTCCGGCCGCCGCTCTCCTCCCCCAACCCCGCATCGCCGCTATGCTCCCCGCCGCCGGTGGCAGCCCCACCACCGGTCGGACCAACTGAAGCGCTCGGTCCGACCGAGCCCAACGGCTAACCGACCGCGTAATTACGGTCATAATGACCGTGTCTCGGTCATTAAGACTGGTTATTTTAATTGAACCGACACATTAATGATATCATTTATTGCTAAGTGTAATTAATGCTGTAATTAATACTGATCTCGGTTAATTACTATTTAGACATCATTAGTGCTAATAATTGGTAATTAATTCTAATCCGACGCATTAATGACCACAATCAATTACTAACCAGTGCAATAAATGAACTAATCAAATATGTCTTTATGACACCTGGGCCCCACACGTCAGAATCCTGAGTAGGAACAAGATTTAATCTTGAGCAGGCCGAACCGCAAGGCAAGAAACCCTTTGAACATTTTGCGGTCATCCTACTATTTGCAAATTATTAATTGTTTCCAAAACCCTATCGCATGCGTTCAACTTATACTTTATTTAAGTGCTAGCTTTATTCCTTGCATAACTTACTTTGTCGCTCAATCAACCCCACCACACCCGAACCTATTTAGAGTAGTATAGTTGTTGCTTCTAAGTTACTTATATAGTTAATGATGCTTAGACATGCTTAGCCATGTAGAAGCTATAATTCCTTGGATGGCAG
>JAGXJF010005679.1:0-189134 GCA_019208055.1 Stipa capillata | reverse complement strand
CTCTCATCCGGCACTAGCATGTCATAACCGTGTGCATCGCTCTTCGGACGTGCAAACATAGCTCGAGCCTTGTGTGGCCAACAGTGTAAATAAACAGTAGAATGCGTAGCTCAAAGGAAGACTTATTAGGTGGCCCCCTAGACTCGGCCACATATGTGACGCTTAGGGTTTGAGATATCCGAATACAACTCTGAACCCAAGTCGGAGTCGAATTCATAGTGCCTCGGTAAAACGGCCATAACTTTGTCATACGAACTCCGTTTGAGCTCTACCACCCGTCAAAACGACCGGAACGAAAAGTTGCATCTGATTCAATGTTACCTTGCTCGCTTGATCAGGCATTTCTTTCTCTATTTGATTTGGACAATTTAATATATTCTGAGCGACATCTTGACAACTCATAGCTCTTCGGACGCGCGAATGCACCTCGAGCCTAGTGTGGCCAACGGCGCAAATAGACCATAGAATGCATAGCTCAATGGTAAACTTCTATGTGAATAGACCATAGAATGCATAGCTCAATGGTAAACTTTTTAGGTGGCCCCCTAGACATGGCCACATATGTGACGCTTTGATTTGGTATCCTTATTTTGATGTACGGCGCGTGCATGGCTTCCTAGCAAGCATGAAGCATGATTCAACGTGACCTTACAGGCCTGATTAGGCATTGCTTTTGCTATTTCATTTGGACAATTTCATCTGGTTTGAGCGACATCTTGATATCTAATAGCACTAGTAGCATACAGAAAATCATGTCTAAAAAAGAATAAAAGACTCTCATCCGGCACTAGCATGTCATAACCGTGTGGATCGCTCTTCGGACGTGCAAACATAGCTCGAGCCTTGTGTGGCCAACAGTGTAAATAAACAGTAGAATGCGTAGCTCAAAGGAAGACTTATTAGGTGGCCCCCTAGACTCGGCCACATATGTGACGCTTAGGGTTTGAGATATCCGAATACAACTCTGAACCCAAGTCGGAGTCGAATTCATAGTGCCTCGGTAAAACGGCCATAACTTAGTCATACGAACTCCGTTTGAGCTCTACCACCCGTCAAAACGACCGGAACAAAAAGTTGCATCTGATTCAATGTTACCTTGCTCGCTTGATCAGGCATTTCTTTCTCTATTTGATTTGGACAATTTAATATATTCTGAGCGACATCTTGACAACTCATAGCTCTTCGGACGCGCGAATGCACCTCGAGCCTAGTGTGGCCAATGGCGCAAATAGACCATAGAATGCATAGCTCAATGGTAAACTTTTTAGGTGGCCCCCTAGACATGGCCACATATGTGACGCTTTGATTTGGTATCCTTATTTTGATGTATGGCGCGTGCATGGCTTCCTAGCAAGCATGAAGCATGATTCAACGTGACCTTACAGGCCTGATTAGGCATTACTTTTGCTATTTCATTTGGACAATTTCATCTGATTTCAAGTATGAAATGCGATAAGTAAAGGAGACAAGAGACAAACGATGTATGACCCGGAGTTCGGATATCCACCGATATCCTACGTTTGCGTTTGAGGACCCGATCACGTTTGATCAAAGGTGGGCTCTCTCTCAAGCCACTTCCTCTCGAGGACTCTCTGGAGTCTCTCCGATCACTATGGTTAGCTCTTTCCTCCACTACCGGAGATGGCGAGCTCCACAACCACTTCACAATCTCCCGGACCTCCTCACAAACTTTTTGAGGAGATCACCGAGCCACCACCACAAATGTTTGGATGTCTGGATCTCATCTTCTCATGGGCTTCATGAACTCGACATCTTGTTGCATGCCCATGAGTCACACCTAACCCTCACACTTACACAAAGCATACATCACATAGGGTTAATGATCAAAAGCAATACACAATTGCTTACCTTCATTCGATCACATGAAGCCACAACTAGTGTTCTTCTCTTGAACTCCTAGCATCGTGTCTTGATCATCTTTGCTCAACTCATGAGCACTTCTTTTTGACTATCGTGAGCTCATGACATGAACTCCTTCATCTTGGTCAACTCTTTACTTCAATCCAACTTATGGATCCTTAAGTCACCTGAGCCACACAAGTGACTTAGCATTCATGCTCTATTGTCAATCGTTTCAAGTCCAACTCATGGACTTCCTCTTTATCTTGTACCTCGATCATCTCCGAGGTTTCTTCTTTCTATCTTCTTCTTGACCACATGAGCATCACCTAGAGCCGGATCTCGATGCATCTCTTTTGATCTTATGGCTTTCCTTATGAATCCATCTTCTATCCTCATGCATCACCTATGGAACACAAGCTCATAAACAATTCTAAACATAATTGTTAGTCCATAGGTATTATCATTAATTACTAAAACCACACTTAGAGGCTAGATAAACCTTCAATCTCCCCCATTTTGGAAATTGATGACAATCTCACTAGAGGATTATATTTGAAAAATAAGGTTATAGGTATACATCTCATCCGAGAATAATATATATACTAAGAACAAGTTTTGGTAGCATTTGAAGATCACAAAGATGTTAAAGGTTTCCAATAGCGGCTTTACTAGCATCAAACACTGCTAAGGTTTTGATGTTAATAGAACCAATCATATGTATAAAGCAAACTCCCCCACAATCTATGCATGTGTGAATGAATCTTGAATATCATTGCATATATTGTTCATTTCAAATTTTGAATGGAGTTTCACTTTTACATATGAACTAAAGAAACAAGCATTACAATATATATATCACAATTAAAGATGCATGCAATATCACAACATATATATATATATATATATATATATATATATATCACAATTAAAGATGCATGCAATATCACAATTAAAGATGTATGCAAGCAGCCAAGAATATCACAAAGATATCAAAGCCAAGTATGCACATTTCTCCTCCTCTATTTGTTTAACCTCAAGTCCTCCTCCTCCATTTTAACCTCAAACAAATATAACCTCTACAAATTCTCCCCTGATTGACATCAATGCCAAAATGGAAGAATTTTAGAGGTCTTGCCAAGAATACTAGCCTTCTCCCACAAAAGAGTGATCAAAAGCTAATGCACCACCACGTATAGTATGAGCTCGCTCAAAATATGTGCATTTCTTATAATTTGAGTGAAATCAAATGCACTTATCCAATTATGAATGGTTTGAGGAGATCACACTATACTATGGATCCAAAGGATACAACAATGTGTTAAGATATGACATTTAAGCACTTCACATGTCTAATATGCATCCACAAGGTCTAAAAGATATATCTTGGACAAGAGATAAAAGATACGAATTGAAAAATATTCCAATTGAAGGCAAAAACAAGATGCGTCCAAAATATATCTAAACATGAGTGCACCAAGAAATATGCAATAAAAGGAATAGGCACTCATTAGCTCCCTATACCCATCCTAATCTACTCCCCTAAACTCCCACAAAGGAGGAAGAGAAGATGTCTATCAAAGCTACTAAGGATGGATCAATGATAAGGAAGCAATAGACTTAGCTCAAGTTGAACATAGCAAAATTGTTGACATTATAACAAATTTTTGTTTATCACAAGATGTCAACATCTCATAAGCTTAGATGTTCAAGATAGCCACTATAGGGAAAAACGGACTAGAGGAGAGAGTTCTACACATCCAACTAGCAAAAGAAACCAAATATAGCAATAGTTGAGATGTTTCGAACTAAAGCCTATATACCTCAAGCGAAATAGATAAAAAAAATTCAATTTTCATCACTATTGCACATGAGAGAGACTTAAGTATTTGATATGAATTCATTTGCATATTTGGAATTAATGAATCATGAACATGATTTTATAGATCCCACAAACTATGCTACTTCAATTTGCTCATATTTGTAATAAAGAGATTTTTTTTGGGCACTTGCAAGAAACACATTTTCGCAATTAATTTTCATGCTATGATGCAACCTACAAAAGGCCGAATCCTTTTTATTAAATGCATGAATGGAGTGTGAGTTACCGAGATAGCATTGGAGAGAAGTAGTAGGTTGTTTTTTTCTTCATCCTAGCTTGGCTTCCACTTAGCAATTGGTGTCCTTCTCCTTCATTATGTATTGATACCAATTGATAATAATTGAGAAGACATTCTTTATGAGTAAGATATATATCCAATCCATCTCCATTGTACCTAAAACACATTTAAGTACAATTTGGTCTCCAAACTCATTGGGTCCAAAGACATAGAGCAAAACTCTCCAAAAATATGTAAATATAGGTATGAAATTGGTACAATTGAGATATCATGCACACTTTAACCATTAAGACTTTGGGAGGAGTTTTCCTTATGAGTTAGATCAAAGGAAGCAAACAAGCTACATATGTCCCTATCAAATTTGAACATGCAAGCGTGACATACCAAAGATCACAAGGATACAATTTTGGACAAAAGATATCTCTTTAAAACGAAGATCCATATGAATAGCCATCAAACACAAAGTTGTCCAAATTGTATCAAACTCAACACAAGAGATCAACCACATAGTTTAACACATAAACTAGAGGAAAAAGTTTGAGCTTATTTTTTCGGACACTCCGGATGCACTGAAAAGATATATCAGCCCTTGGGAGGATAGCCGGATATTCCAGACTAACAGGATAGCCGGATACTCCGGACACAGTTTCAAAACAGGAATAGAGACATGAGCACAAAACTCAGAAAAATATTTTTCATGCCACCAACTATCATCATATAATCAAGACGAGCTATAATTGGTGATACTCCAGACAAAGCGATGATCCAACAAAGGTTCTTGAGATTGTTAGAGCCCGAAGCACCTAAAATCTCAAACTTCCAAATATAACACTCATGGATCAATTAATGGATGTTTCGATTTTGGTTTTATGTGAGCTTGACATACCACACAACAACTAGATAAGCAATGATATCAATATTATGTGGTATTTTCTCAAATGTTCACATTTTCTTGACTAGTGATATGCACAAGGCATAACACTCCCCCATAATGTGATACTCCATTGATTTCTACATAAACCAACTAAAGATCAATAAGGATCCAATTGAAGTCTAAAGCAACCATTTTGATGAAAAATGGATAAGATCAACTCAAGGACTTATCGAACCAAAATAGTGAATAGAAGAGATATCACCATGTATGAGCTCAACATGCCACATAGAGACTAGATAATCTAGGATATCAATTCTAGGTGGCATTTCTCATATGTTCACATTTTAAGTTTGTGATATGCACAAAAGCACAATACTCTCCCATGATGTGATAGACCATTAAATTCTCATAAGAGCCAAATGGACTCGAAATAAAAAGGCAAATACGAATTAATTTTGTACAATCAACTATATGATGCACTAAGAATTCAAGAGATGCTATATTTTCACAATCTAAGCATACTAGTTGACAACTTTACTTGTGTACTAAGAATATGGATTTTGTATGTTATTATGCTTATTATATACCACCTATTCATGCTAGTCAACTAAAACTTAGCAAAGTATGAGATATACAATTTAGAAGCATATAAGGTACAAAACCTGCACATGCTAGGGGCTAGTAACTTTCAATGTAAATGACTTGAAGTACATGTTACCGCAAGGAGGTGCATTGGATTTGATGATACATCAATGATGTTTTTGACTTGGCTCAATTGTTTTCATATGATGGATTTCATCATCTTCAAGAGTTGGCCAAATCTCCAATGTTCTCCTAAATACCTATTGATTTCCTTTTCATGGCATTGTTGTTGTGATCTAAGAGATGTATAGTTTAGAATAAGTTTAACCAGCTAGCCTTGGGGTAATAAGATATAGCTAAGTGTTTTATTTAGCAATGCACTACACCTAGAGGAAGATTTGTGTCCCCTACGATAGCCTTTTAAGTTCTTAAGAGAAACAACGGCAATTCAAGCTATCAGCCCGTAAATGTTCTCTGAGAAATTGTCCTTTGAGTAGATCACTTATTAATTTTTTTTCTTGTATGACAAAATTGTGCACACTCAAATTTTGTGGTAAAAAGAAGTTGAACTATTCTTTTCTAGAGGTCTAATTCATAATGTATCCGGAACCATGTGGCTTAACCCAGTATTTAGGTCCATCACATTTGTTTTAGACTATATTGCCAGCCAAGTTTGAACCATTGCGTGTAGTCTTTGCTAAAACTTATTGTTAATAGACCTTCCATTGCACGGCCAAACTGAGTTCACTATGTCAAACAAGCCTGTCATTTTGTCCAATGCTGATTTCATTGTGTCAACAAATTATTTTACATGTTTGAGACAAATGGATCTTCTATAACTCTAAATCTCACAATATGCATGATTATAGTTCTGTAGTATGGACAACTTACTATACAAGAAAAATGTTGCTACCATTGAGGGATTACTAGCTACTGTCACTCAAAAACAAAAGGCTAAAGAGGACTGAACAAAGAAATGAGATACCATTTGGGAGCTCTGTGTCTAGAAGAGCCTCAGTTTCAACAACCCAATAACGTGCTACATTCTCTTTGGTATATCCACCACCTCTACCATTGAGGGATTACTACCTACTGTCACTCAAAAACAAAAGGCTAAAGAGTACAGAACAAAGAAATGAGAAACCATTTGGGAGCTCTGTGTCTAGAAGTGCCCCAGTTTCAATAGCCCAACAGCGTGCTTCGTTCTCTTTGGTATATCCACCACCTCCCGTCACCTGCATGTTCAAAAATACATGCATATCCTGGAAAAAGCAAATGAAATTATATGGTAATGGTTTTCTCCCTTACTAGTAGGGGAATTTTAAATTTCTTGACAAACTTCACACATTCAGCATGGCCTATTTATGAAAACAGATCAAACTAGCAAGTATAATAGATCAATCAAGCGAGTTTAGCTCAATAAAATTAAGTTTAAAGTCCAAAGGACCCCAAACACCATTAATGCAAGTAAATTCCCAAAACTAAGGCAATTACAGAATTAAGTGGAGAAACACGGGTTAGCTAATTATACACCTAGATGGCAGTTTTGCAGAGTCTATGAGTAGCACATATCAGGTCTAAGAAGTATAGAACCTTCAATTGAAAGACTGAAGCACCTTAGTTAGATGGTCCCGTGCCAATGAATCAGCCCCACACTGAAGAACAATAGCTTCTGGCACATATGTCTCAAAAACCCTTGGCAATAATCTACATGATAAGTATTACATAACTTGATAAGACTAGAGAACAACTACTTGAATATTGATAAAGTAATACACGTGGACTTATTATACCATTTTAAAAGGCCGAGTAAAGCTGGTGTCATCTATGTCATTTTATGGGCTTACGCGAGCCGTAGGCTAAGTCCATGGACCGTTACACTTGGGCCACATATTTAGCAGACGTAGTAGCAGGCCAGTGAGGCCCACAGTTTACTCTGAGGCGTCGATCAGCTGAGATCAACGGCTGGGACATTAGGGGCAAGAGCTAGGGCAAGACGGACGGCACAGCTCACAGCGCGCCCCGGGCGTGAGCTGTATAAATATGCAGCCTCGCCGCGCACACGAGAGCCCCTCCTCGCAGAAACCCTAGAGATCACTCCAGTGACCCCCGCCGCCGCCGCCGTCGCGCCTCCAGCTCTCTCCCTCTCCGATCCAAGTAATGGCCCTCTCTTTGATCTATATTTCCGTCGCCATTCCATGGCCTCGTTATGGTCTTGTTACTGGATGCGAAGTATGTGATCTGTTAAGGTTGCTTTTATGCTGTACTCGATTTGCTTGTTGAAATGGGATAGCTTTGCCATGTTTCTATAGTCGCGGTTTGTGTTTGGCTGGGATGTTCTTCCTAGCGCTTGGTTTTTGGATGTATGTCGGAACTAGTTTTAGGGCTTAACTGAACATTTTGGTAGAGTTGCAGTAACTTTTTAGTGAGTATAAATGTGATATGCAATATCTTAGAACTAATATGTGGAGCGCCTTTCTAAGATTTGGCCGGCACAGCAGCATGGACTAACGGATGTCTCGCACTAAGAGGGGCGGCTAGGGCAGTGCAGCTAAGAGGGGAGGCGGTAGTGACCAGCGACGATCGATCCATGGCGGTGGTTGCACGGCAAGAGGTGGCAGCGGCTTGGAGGGGGCCGGGATAAGAATGGAGAGAGAGCACACGGGTTGGGGTGGCTTTATTTATTTCTGGAGCTCGCAGCGACGGTGCTTGAGCATTACGAGCGGGCTAAGGTAGGGGTGGTGGCGCGGAAAGGGAGCGCAAGGAGGATGGCAATGCATTTTATATAGGGGCGAGGCCGTTGGACGCGGATGATGCGGTTACGGAGAAGAGATTTAACAATGTTGTAGTTTAGTTAAGAAATAATGTTTGTTGGATAAGATATGGCTTGTTAAGAGTTTGTTAGAGATCAATTAGTTAGCTACTTACTTCTATTGTTAGAGATTTTTAAATAAGACTAAAAAGGGAGGGGAGGAGGTGTGGATGAACCACCACCATCAACTCCTATACTATAGATTGGTATGGATTCAGCTGAGGTTGCTGGTTGATTTACTAGTGATTGATTATTAAGGCGCTCTGTTATCCAATTTTGGTGCTTTATAAACTTCAATTTCATTTTTGTTTTGTTCTGTGGTTTCCTAGTTCTGAAGTAGTGAATAATTTCGATCTATTCCCTGTTTAGCGTTTGTCTTAAAACCAAGCTCAAGCAGAGGACGTATTATCTACCATTATCTTGTTAACGGTTGCTAGTGCCTCCTTTCACTGGATGGGCACATCCTTATATAAGCAGTCAGCACAGTCGGTGGCTGCGATTCGTGTTGGTAGAGCTGTTCATTGTCTTTGCAGGTGTCATTGGTTGATGCAGTGTAGCAATCAGCCATTTTTTAGCCTGTTACTGATGCATAAACTCGAAATGCCTAGAATTTTCAAGTTGCCCTACTGATTCTGGTGAATCAGAACAAGTTCAAAAATAATGACATGAGAAAACAAGATGTACATGTGAAGACTGGGCATTGGTGAAGCTTTTACAATCATTATCCACTTTAAATAGTAGAGATAGCTAAAAAGCTGGATTATCAAGATATACCAGGAGTAAAAGAAATCTTCTATTTACATGCTCCTAACATATACTCACTCTTTATCTAGTTGCTGGCGCACGTTCGAATATCTAGTTACTAGTGCAGATTGGAAGATGCCCCTGAGGGTAAGATAAATTGATATATGTCCAGGCTATGGATAATTCTACTACGGTTCAAAAATTATGATTACAAAACAGAAGTGAACCTTGACGGTTCATCTAGTAACTCGAATGAAGTCCATTAACCCACTTCTAATAACAGGATGATGCTATGATAATATATGTAGGACAAAAAGTATCAGCAGTTAGGTTACCTATCAAGTAGTGTGACTTCTGATTGGAGTTGGTGACTCTTTCCTTTGCTTCTTCGCGGGGCATCAAGAAACCCAGTTTGTATTCACTATCCTGCAGCCGCTCCCCTATTTCCTTGTCCTGCAAAAATAAGGCAGAAAATGGCACAATTGGCTAAACAGGAAAAGGAATCAAACTGCAGCTTCAGATTGTTTTAACATAATTGACCCTTTTCACATCACATTGTTGGTATAGAATAATTTCATCTTGGAAAAATGGCTCAATATCATTTATTTGTAAGCCTGGATCACAGAATTTACTTTTTCTTCCACTTAGAATGCTTTTATACATATGGAAAAAGAGAAACATGATTAGATGTCACAGAAAAAGTTACTCACATAGGAAGAGATTCTTGAGGATACCATCACAAAGTTCAACACCTTCTAGGACATGTGAGGCGATTTCTTTCGGTACGATGGGGGAAGGCGGCCCACGCATGAGATCGTCACCAACGAGAATGGTCTCTTCCATCATTTCTTGGCTATCAACTGTTGGAAAATAGAATGACACATTGACCCCATGAGCACAAGCAGCTGCTACACTTGAAATGCACATAGCTCAAAACTAATATCGGCTTCCCTAGTATGTAAGCAATGCCTCTGTCATAGCAACTAAAAATTCAGGGTTTTGATTGTTTGTCTCCGAGTCCTTGGTTTATTAAGTTGATATCACAGAGCTGGTTCTCAGCAAAATCAGCAAAACGAGGATCCTTTTATTACACATAGCTTTACAATCTTTATGTATGTTATTTATTTTAGAAAAAAAACTTGTTCAATATGTTGCAACATGATGTGCACGACGTTCCCCCTTCTTTTCAAGTTGTGCAATGCAACATTAGTACTACGCAGCTAGAATCCCAATTTCACAACCTAATTCCTCTTTGAGTTGTAGTTCCTGCCTCCAGGATCAACTGGGCTCACTTCAAGATACCACATGCTACAAGGGTGTTTCCATCAAACATTGGAGCCCTAACTTGCTTTTAAATCAAAGCCACAATTAATCTAAGGTCTTCATTCATACTAAATACACATTCTATCGCAACCACGATTTACCATCAAAATTGACGCGACTCATGCATGTCCAATAACAATAAAAGAGAGAACGGTAATAGAGCCAGTGCACACGTACCATCCATGATGGCCTAGCAACTTTTCACGCCGGTGAGCAACCTGAAGCAGCTAATGTAGACCAACTTCCTGCAGGCAGCCAAAAGAACGAGATCGTTAGGCTCCGTTCGATCTGTGCGACGCAAAGTAGAAGAGACGCCTACTCATTTTGATGATAGGGCATCACTCGTGAGCACATCACTTCGAAGATGAACATGTTTCTGGCAGTATGGCATATATAGTAGGCTTAAAAATTATTACTCCTAAAAGATACTAGGCACATATTATGTAAACTCTCGTTCTTCGATTATCAAGAGATCGGTGGCAACACAAAAAAATTATTAACATTTATGTGGTAGGATTTCGACTAGAGGAAAAATAAATTGAGAATAAGGCAATCCCAGTGCACCTAACCTGAACCTACCTGCTTTTCCAATTCGTCGGGGATGCAAACGTTAAATGGCCGGCCAACAACCCGAAGAGAATGGAGAATCAGGGAGGCTTTGGTGGCTTGGTGAGGAGGCAGCGCCGCGTGCGATGGCAGGAGGAAGCTGGGAATGGGAGGAGGCAGTGCGCTAGATCGCGGCGGCTCGTGCGATGGGAGAGCAGCTGGCAGCGCGATAGTAGGAGGGGAGGGCGACAGGGAGGAGGCAGTGTGGTTGGTCGGGGCGACGGCGTGTGGTCAATCGGGAGTGGGCGGCGGCGTGTAGTAGGAGATGAGGGGGCGGTGAGGAGAGGCGGTGGTGCGCGGTGGGAGAGGAGGGGGCGACACGCTGGATCGGGAGGAGAGGCGGCAGCGCGGCGGCGTGCAACGGGACAGGAGCTGACGAGGGAGTAGCGTGCTCGATCGGGAGGAGAGGCAGACCCTGCTTAGTTCTGACCACATGATCCTTAGTCATTGCAGACAACATCGGCGGGATTTGTTGGTAGTGCTAGGTACGAAGGGAAGTCTATGTTCTGCTCCCTCCACACACGATCCGCCATAACTGCATGCATCCTCGGCTAGATGTCGTGGTTGAGGACGAAGGTGAGTGACAAGGAGGTGAATGATTTTCAGAGTTTGACAAGATATCCTAATCCACTTACCTGTTTCACTATGAATACCAGGATTTGTATTTTCCTATGCATAACAAACACCGAGAGGATTTATACTCCCGTCGTCCAAAAATACAAGGCGCATACATATCCTAATATTGAAAATTAAATCTATAATATATTGATTATACGACACAAAAGTGATAATGTTGGATTCATTTTTGAAAGTACTTTCCAATGATATCACTTTTGTGTCATATGACCAATATATTATAGATTTAATTGTAAATATTGGAATACGTACGTGCCTTGTATTTTTGGACAGAGGGAGTACTGTACAACAAAGGCTCAAGCTTGTGGAGATATTTTCCTTCCACTGTTTGTTGTCGATTTGATTGTAGTGTACATAGTAATGTTAAATCCCCATCCATTTACTGGTCTGCATAATTTTATTGTGTTTTAGCAGACTCATTTTGCTACAAATCTGAATATTCAAGTGTGGCCATTGAGGTGTATGCATATGTGACATGTCTAAGTGAAAGGACCTTAATGACTAAGATGTCGCCTAGAGGGGGGTGAATAGGCTTTTTAAATTTCACTTCCGGATTTAGCTTAATTCTAATGCAGAATTATACTAATTGGATTTTCACAAGCTCAAATCCTAATATGCTAGTTTTTCAAGTATGAAGTGCGATAAGTAAAGGAGACAAGAGACAAACGATGTATGACCCAGAGTTCGGATATCCATCGATATCCTACGTCTGCATTTGAGGACCCAATCACGCTTGATCAAAGGTGGGCTCTCTCTCAAGCCACTTCCTCTCGAGGACTCTCTGGAGTCTCCCCGATCACTATGGTTAGCTCTTTCCTCCACTACCGGAGATGGCGAGCTCCACAACCACTTCACAATCTCCCCGGCCTCCTCACAAACTTTTTGAGGAGATCACCGAGTGTGAGAACTTGGTTTCAACTACCCGACCCCCCTTGTGCACATCCTCTTCAGTCCAGGATCACGCTGACGGTGCACAAGCGAAATGAATAAAATGCAAGCATTCAAAGTTAAAAACATAGTACTTGAGTATGATATGCCACATGGCTTACAAGGTTCTATGTCTTAATAACATTATTACATCAAAAGAAACAGTGGAAATAAAGCGAAGCGGCTCCATCCGAGCCACAGGCAAATTGACGGAGGCCACGCGACCTACTCTTCAGGATCATCATAGAAGAAGTCTTCATCGGTGCCTTCTTCAACATGCTCCTCTACACACCACCACGAAAACACATGCACGATGAGTACTTCACGTACTCAGCAAGCCACCTAACGGCAGATGGTCCTATCATGCTACATGCAAGGCTTCAAAGGAAGGCTTTATGGCTTAGTTGCGTAAAGCAATCTTTTTAGTTGAATTACTATAATAGATTCAAAGGCTTCATTTTGATGTAAATCAATTTTATTATCAGGGGTATTTTCAACAGGTGTGGTCCACGACCAACACGCTCGAGCAAGGACTCTCGCCTTAGCTCGACCATAGGATTCAGCACGGGGTAGAGGGAAATAGCAAGGGGGAGAGGGACAGGTCCTTTTCATAAAGAATGAGGCATGTGCTATCCATAACCGTGGACACGGCTAATCGATTAGTTTTAACTCTGCAGAGTGTGTACACTTTACCCACATGACACGATCATCCCCTTATGCCAGGGTGACCGTGACGAGATCTTTTAGCTAGTCTCATCCCGATGTGACATGCCCACTAGGTTTCGACACAGAGGAGCGTACACCCGCCTACCCTGCGTGCCCCCCTTTTGTGTCGAGGTCCTCGTAGCTACGTCCACCCTTCTGCGGTTCGGCGATGTCGACACCAAGACTCGACTAACCTACTTAACCAAGGCAGTGCCCATATAGCATGTGGTTGTACTGTTTTCACAATTCTCCAATTATATGACTTCGGCCTTATGCGGTACGGACGACTAATGGTTTCCTTTCAACCGGCCTTCTGCGGATAGCACAACCATATGCTCCTTCAACACTGATCCAGCTGCCGCCCGCACCATATTAGATGGTAAGTTTCACCCAGAGTAGAATAGAAAGAACAAAGAGAGAGGGAAACATCGAGCATCCGGCCCTAGCTCAGCGAGCTCACAACAAGTATCAATAAGGATCATTGATCCCAAGTTCATTCCTCTGAGGAGGCAATCAGACAACCTAAAGATATATATAGATTAAGCATGGCTAAGCATTCTCTACTCTATTCAGGATAAACCTATTAATCTACTCAGGGTATCAACTAAACATGGCGACAACGGAAAGGTAAAGGTGTGTCAGTCGACACGCTAGCTACTGGATTAAAACAGCATGCATGTTTATAAACAATAAAATATAATGACTTTGAAAATATAGGATCAACATGATCAAGAAAAAGTGGCATGCCTTCGTGGTAGTACTCTCCTTCTTCAGCTGCTTCGGTCACCGGGTCGGTCTCTTCACTCCCTATCGTTTGCAACGAAACAAATAAATAACCAACTCTCAATAAAGCATTCCGAAAGCAACACGAGAGAGAAGCACGACGAAGGTAAGATAGGGTGGAATGGAATGATGGCGCGAAAGCGTCATCGCGACGAAGATAGAATAGGTCTACTAAGATTGGCCATAACCATAAATATATATAACATAATATATATCCCCTTTCGGGTATTAGCATATATATTCTTATACATACACACATAACATACCCCTTAACATGCTAGTGATTAAGATGAAAAGGCATAACCAAACACAATTAACCAAAATAAATATTTTAGGTGAGGCCTAAATATTATAATGGTTAATAACAGTAAAGAATAACTTCATAACACATAACCACAATTACACATGCATTTCTATTATTTTAAAGACTAGAAATTAATCACAAAGCTATTCTCCACCACTAGCATAAACTAATTGAGTATGGATCAACTTAAGGTGTAACATCAGTACTAGAACAGTACCAAAATGATTTAATATTAATATTGAATCTGGACATTATTTAATTAAAGCCATTTCTATCATTTCTAGTGTAACAATTATGTAGAAAATAACAATTATCAACAATAAATCATATAATTGGGTTTAAATGATGTAAAACCAATTTTAGAGACATTTCATGTTTAAAAGTGTTCTGGAATTATATTTCAAGTATTTAAAACTATTATTTTAAGCATGGAAACTACCCTAAAAGCATTATGTAATATTATTAAATTATTCAAAAAAAATTCTCATGACTTGGCACCACTCCTAGATTATAACATGATTTATTGGGTACTGGACATGTATTTTTAAAAGCTAAAACAGATTTATAAAGAAACTATTATCAAAACAGCATTTTAATTAACCATTTTAAATAACCTAGAGCACAACCTAATTTATATAGCTCTAGTTTACATGGTAAATTACTTCTAGGGTTCTCTGATCCTATGCAAAAATTGGATATAAATAACAAAATAAATTTCTATTTTTAATAATTAATACAGAGTTTATTTTAATTCTAGGAAATTCTACACATGTCCAAACATTATGAAAATTTACAGAGGTTCTCCTAATCATACTAGTAACCTACAAAAAAAGAATTACTTCAAAATATTCATCCAGTAACAAGTTATCACAGAATTTGCTCAAATTTCATTCGAATTTAAATATAATTCAAAAACTAGCGGTCGGATTAAAAATCCGATCGTACCATTGGACTCCTGGGGTTCTAATGGTTCCATTTTACTACTGAGATCTAAGATCGGACAACATTTGGATGGATGAAGAAAAATGGGTGGAGGGATGGCCTAGGGTTTACTGTTTATGCTACAGTACCATGAGGTACTGTTTATGCTACAGTATAGAGAGCAAAAATAGATGATTCAAAGATTAATGGTTACACATTGGATGAATATTGGCCAAAATTGGTGGAAGGGAAAAGATCCACGGGTTGAGGGGAGTATACCTCGGAAAGGGATTGGAGAGGAGCTCACCGTGGGTGAAGAAAACGAGGAGAGAAGGAGATCGCCGGAGTTGGAAAAGAACTCGCGGTACGGTCGGTGTAGTGAAAGAAGCTCCTGAATTCTTGCGGTAGGAGATGCGTGACGGCATGGGGAAGCTCCACAACAAATCCTCGGTGTAGGGGTGTGTCGGTGTGGCCGGAGTTGTCGCTGGAGTTGGAGAGAAAAAGAGGTGGAGAGGAATTTTTGGTGTGGGAGAGCAAAGAAACAAACCTCAGGGATTGGGGTCTATTTATAGGGGATATGGCGAGAGAAAAAGAGGTAAGAAACACTGATTATTGGAAAGAGTAATTAGGAAATGAATTCTAGGAATTAAACGGAAAGAATCGGAGGAATACGAAACGTATTCGGCCAGCGGCGGCGCGTCATCGTGCACGCGCTCGCGTCCTGCGTTGGCTGCATAGCAGCCGTGGCTTGCTTGGCCAGCCTTAGGCGGCCCAAGAAGGGCAAAGGGGGCAGCCCAAGAAGAAAAAGAAAAGGGGCCCAAGAGGGAGGAGGAAAAAGAAAGAAAAAAAGAAAAAAGGGATCGGTCGGCCCATGAGGAGAAGGGGGCCTGCGGGCTAAGGAGGGGCAGCCGGGTGGGCTGGGCCCAGGCGGATGGAAAGGTGGGCTCCCGGCCCAGGTTGGAAAAAAAAGAAAAACAACTTTTTCGAATTAAAATAAATGTAGAAATTCAAAAGAGGTGTTTAAAAATACCAATTAACTTACAAAAATTCCAGAAAAATTCTAATAAATCAATTTGGACATAACGAATCCAATAAAAATATTTTTGGAGAAAATTTTCAAATAAGGGTCAACTGAAAATTCAAAAACAACTCTTATGGCTCTCAAATTAATTCATAGCCTTGGATTAATTTGCCATAAAATCCAAATAAAATATTTTAGCACTTGTACATAGTTGTACATCCTTCTCTCACTTAAAAAAAATTTCAAGCCCGTAAAATTGAGGATGTTACACCGAGCCACCACCACAAATGTTTGGATGTCTGGATATCATCTCATGGGCTTCATGAACTCGACATCTTGTTGCATGCCCATGAGTCACACCTAACCCTCACACTTACACAAAGCATACATCGCATAGGGTTAATGATCAAAAGCAATACACAATTGCTTACCTTCATTCGATCACATGAAGCCACAACTAGTGTTCTTCTCTTGAACTCCTAGCATTGTGTCTTGATCATCTTTGCTCAACTCATGAGCACTTCTTTTTGACTATCGTGAGCTCATGACATGAACTCCTTCATCTTGGTCAACTCTTTACTTCAATCCAACTTATGGATCCTTAAGTCACCTGAGCCACACAAGTGACTTAGCATTCATGATCTATTGTCAATCGTTTCAAGTCTAACTCATGGACTTCCTCTTTATCTTGTACCTCGATCATCTCCGAGGTTTCTTCTTTCTATCTTCTTCTTGATCACATAAGCATCACCTAGAGCTGGATCTCGATGCATCTCTTTTGATCTTATGACATTCCTTATAAATCCATCTTCTATCCTCATGCATCACCTGTGGAACACAAGCTCATAAACAACTCTAAACATAATTGTTAGTCCATAGGTATTGTCATTAATTACCAAAACCACACTTAGAGGCTAGATAAACCTTCAATCTCCCCTATTTTGGTAATCGATGACAATCTCACTAGAGGGTTATATTTGAAAAATAAGGTTATAGGTATACATCTCATCCGAGAATAATATGTATAGAAAGAACAAGTTTTGGTAGCATTTGAAGATCACAAAGATGTTAAAGGTTTCCAAAACCGGCTTTACTAGCATCAAACACCGCTAAGGTTTTGATGTTAATAGAACCAATCATATGTATAAAGCAAACTCCCCCACAATCTATGCATGTGTGAATGAATCTTGAATATCATTGCACCAAGAAATATGCAATAAAAGGAATAGGCACTCATTAGCTCCCTATACCCATCCTAATCTACTCCCCTAAACTCCCACAAAGGAAAAAGAGAAGATGTCGACAAAGCTACTAAGGATGGATCAATGATAAGGAAGCAATAGACTTAGCTCAAGTTGAACATAGCAAAATTGTTGACATTATAACAAATTTTTGTTTATCACAAGATCTCAACATCTCATAAGCTTAGATATTCAAGATGGCCACTATAGGGAAAAACAGACTAGAGGAGAGAGTTCTACACATCCAACTAGCAAAAGAAACCAAATATAGCAATAATTGAGATGTTTCGAACTAAAGCCTATATACCTCAAGTGAAATAGATAAAAAAAAATCAATTTTCATCACTATTGCACATGACAGAGACTTAAGTATTTGATATGAATTCATTTGCATATTTGGAATTAATGAATCATGAACATGATTTTATAGATCCCACAAACTATGTACTTCAATTTGCTCATATTTGTAATAAAGAAATTTTTTTTTGGGCACTTGCAAGAAACACATTTTTGCAATTAATTTTCATGCTATGATGCAACCTACAAAAGGTCGAATCCTTTTTATTAAATGCATGAATGGGGTGTGAGTTACCGAGATAGCATTGGAGAGAAGTAGTCAGTAGTTTTTTTCTTCATCCTAGCTTGGCTTCCACTTAGCAATTGGTGTCTTTCTCCTTCATTATGTATTGATACCAACTGATAATAATTGAGAAGACATTCTTTATGAGTAAGATATATATCCAATCCATCTCTATTGTACCTAAAACACATTTAAGTACAATTTGGTCTCCAAACTCATTGGGTCCAAAGACATAGAGCAAAACTCTCCAAAAATATGTACATATAGGTATGAAATTGTTACAATTGAGATATCATGCACATTTTAACCATTTAAGACTTTGGGAGGAGTTTTCCTTATGAGTTAGATCAAAGGAAGCAAACAAGCTATATATATCCCTATCAAATTTGAGCATGCAAGCATGACATACCAAAGACCACAAGGATACAATTTTGGAGAAAAGATATCTCATTAAAACGAAGATCCATATGAATAGCCATCAAACACAAAGTTGTCCAAATTGTATCAAAACTCAACACAAGAGATCAACCACATAGTTTAACACATAAACTAGAGGAAAAAGTTTGAGCTTATGTTAGAGATATTATAAGAATAATCATATAAGCTTAACGCACACAGAAACCATATAGATAGATAAACCATGCTAAAAGAATATCTCAACTCATGCTGAAACTAGACACCCGGAGATTTCGGGTGCATCTGGACATTCCGGGGCCCGGAGATTCTGGGGTAATTTTTTTCGGACACTCCGGATGCACTGAAAAGATATATCAGCCCTTGGGAGGATAGCCGGATATTCCGGACTAACAGGTCCGGATACTTCGGACACAGTTTCAAAACAGGAATAGAGACATGAGCACAAAACTCAGAAAAATATTTTTCATGCCACCAACTATCATCATATAATCAAGACGAGCTATAATTGGTGATACTCCAGACAAAGCGATGATCCAACAAAGGTTCTTGAGATCGTTAGAGCCCGAAGCACCTAAAATCTCAAACTTCCAAATATAACACTCATGGATCAATTAATGGATGTTTCGATTTTGGTTTTATGTGAGCTTGACATACCACACAACAACTAGATAAGCAATGATATCAATATTATGTGGTATTTCTCAAATGTTCACATTTTCTTGACTAGTGATATGCACAAGGCATAACACTCCCCCATAATGTGATACTCCATTAATTTTTACAAAAACCAACTAAAGATGAATAAGGATCCAATTGAAGTCTAAAGCAACCATTTTGATGAAAAATGGATAAGATCAACTCAAGGACTTATCGAACCAAAATAGTGAATAGAAGAGATATCACCATGTATGAGCTCAACATGCCACATAGAGACTAGATAATCTAGGATATCAATTCTAGGTGGCATTTCTCATATGTTCACATTTTAAGTTTGTGATATGCACAAAAGCACAATACTCTCCCATGATGTGATAGACCATGAAATTCTCATAAGAGCCAAATGGACTCGAAATAAAAAGGCAAATACAAATTAATTTTGTACAATCAACTATATGATGCACTAAGCATTCAAGAGATGCTATATTTTCACAATCTAAGCATACTAGTTGAGAACTTTTCTTGTGTACTAAGAATATGGATTTTGTATGTTATTATGCTTATTATATACCACCTATTCATGCTAGTCAACTAAAACTTAGCATAGTATGAGATATACAATTTAGAAGCATATAAGTGTCGACGATCGGTGAATCGGCGATCTTACGGTATTCGTGGAGTGAGGATTGCTGGGGGGTAGGGACCTCTAGGGCCCAAGTGCCAGGAGATCTGACAGCAGGGGACAGCCGTTTTTATACAGGTTCGGGCCTCCCTCAGGATAATAACCCTACGTCCTGTTGCTTTATATTGATGGAGAATACTCTTTACAACAGGGGATGTATGTTAGTGGCTACCCTAGGCCTAATCGTAGACTAACTATCCTAAACCACCGGGCTCGACTCCTTCGAGGCGGTGGGTCTTCTAGGGCTTCCTCTTCTGGAGCTGCGACAAGATGTCTTGACCTAATTGGCTCTCCTTGGATCTGTCCTCCCCTACGGGATTGTTGATCCTTATATAGGGGGCTCCCAGGGTCGTACCGGACGTGGACTAACACCCGAGTAGGACTCTGGTCTCCTTAAACGTCGGGATAGACTTCCTAGTTTAAGGGGAGTCTTCTCTTCCCGAGAGGGGTTACCTTATCGTTCGGGGACCCTTCCCGGGTGCGCCGTACCTTCCTAAAGTCACGGGATTCTGCATACGGATACCCCTAATACGTGGGATGCCATACTATTCATCATCAAGCCCCCCATCAGTACGCGAAGTGAGGTCATGATGGTTCTGTTAGAAATCTGCCCTTGTCGGGAACAAACTCCGAGTAGGCGATCCGAGTAGCTCTCGTTGGCGACTTCTTCGAGTAGGTTCAACCTCTACCGAGTAGTTGTGAAAGCCTTATCGGAAACCTAGAATGCTTTCTGTCTCGATCTGGTTCGTTGATCTCGGACACGCATCCGCTTGGCACGTTTTTAGGAAACCGATCCATCGTGGCGGAAAATTCGCGTGGTGATGAAGAATCTTTTCTCTCTTTGCGCTATCGTGCGCGCGCTCATTCGGGTCGTGGGTTGTTAGACCCTCTTTTTCCCGCGACATGCCTTGTACGCGGAAAAAGCAACTGCCCGCATTAAATGCGATGGGACTGATCGTGCTGGAAACCGCGCTCGGCCCCGGCGAACGTTTTAAAACCTTTAGGATTCCAAGAATTGGGGTTTTGGCACGCATCGTCTCTTTGCCTCCCAGCCTTCTTGCTCTCCTCGTCTTCTCCCCTGCGCCCTGCCAACCTTCGCCTCCTCAATCTCTCGATCGATCAGCGGAAATGGGCAGAAAAACACAGCGAGGAAATCTCCCGAGCCCGCAAAGGAAACGGGGAAAGCTTCGGAGGGCCCGACCACCGCCATTGCTGAGTTCGAGGCCTCGGTGATGGATTCCGCCGCCCTAGAGAAACTCGCGGCGGAGGAGGTGATCCTCCCGGAGGTATTCGTGCCTGTCCGGGAGGCCACGAAGGAGACGGTCCCCACCCCTGACACGGCGTGGACCGTCGTCTTTGCGGACTTCTTCAGGTGTGGATTCCAATTCCCACCCTCGTCGTTCTTCCTCCTCGTGCTCCAGCATTACCAGATCGAGTTGATTCATCTCAACCCGAACTCGGTCCTAATGCTGGCGGTCTTCGCGCACCTATGCGAAGCCTACCTCGGCATTAGGCCGAGCCTGGAGCTATGGAAGTACTTCTACAACCTCCGCCGGATGAAGAGCAGCGGCGCAGGAGTAGTCGGCGGCGCCGGATTCCGTCTCCGAGAAGGGAGGAAGGATGCCTACATCGGCTCCTCCTGGAAATCTTCGTGGTCGGGCTGGCACGCTCGGTGGTTCTACTGCCAGCCTCCCGCGAACTCTGAGGTCTCCTACCGCGGCCTCGCCCCCATTCAGAATAAGAGCTGGGTGGAGGTCCCGAAGGAGACCAAGCACCTCACAGCGCTCATCTGTGACATCGCCGCCCTTGCCGCCAAAGGTCTGACGGCGTGGGATGTCGCGGAGGATTTCCTTCGACGCCGGATAAGCCCTCTTCGATCGAGGGTCACGGCGGCCTGGGAGATCCCACAGAACCAAGACCCGACAAGGGACTTCGACACGGGTAAGGATCACAACCTCCTCCGCGCCAGCTCAATTATCAAGACTTCTTACACACTTTTGCCTTGTCGTGCCATGCAGAGCTATCCTCGGAGGAGCTTCAGAGTAGGTTGAACAACCTATTTGAGCAGGCCCCCCAAGGAGGGCGTACGGGCGTGCCCCTACCCCTTCTGAAGCAGAGCCCGGAAGGCCGACAAGAAGTGTTCTCGGTAAGTCATCTACTTATCCCCTTGTCTATCTTGGGATCGTCCGGGTAACCTTACTGAAGGCCTTCGGGCTTCTTCGTTCGCAGCGCGCAGGCCGCGGAGGTCCTGACTCGGAGGCCGAAAGAGCTGGCGCCCCCGTCAAGGATGATGACATTGAGATGTATGAAACTGCCCCGCCACCCCCCGAGAAGAGGGAGGCAGGTCCTTCCATGGCCGAGGCGGGGGCGGAGACCTTCTCGTCCAGTTCTCCCGCCCGGGATCCTCAGCCGCAGGTTCGTGCTCTTACCCGACTACTTTTTTTTATACTCTTTCTTGAGTGGAGATCAGAAGGAAGAACGTGTTGGGCAGCCCGAAGCGAGCAGCCCCCTCGTCAAGGAACCAACTCACGACTACTCTTGGGGAGGAGACCGTGGCGGACAAGGGGAAGGCGCCGCTGGCTTCCGGCAAGCGAAGCTCGAGTGCCTTGGCAAGGAAGCCTCCTCCGACGGGAAAACGCGGGAGGTTAGTTTTCCTTTGCCGTCTTTTTCCTTTGACCTTGCCTTGCCGGAGCCTTGAGTCGATTTCATTCGGCGAGTAGATTGTCGATTCGTCCCGCCGGGAAACCGACTCCGGTGGCCACGGAGCAGCAGCCTCCGGCGCCGACTTCGGCACCGGCCCCCGTTGAGCAGCAGACCCCCGCGCCCAAGTCGCCGTCGGCCTCCACCGAGAAGCCGCAGCCCCCAGCGCTGGAGCCGGAAACGGCCCTGGTCGAGCAGGTCGTGCCTCCGGGCACTTCGGTGCCGGAAGTTCTTCGCCTCTCTTCCTTGCTGCAGGTAACGTAAGGGAAATTAGTGATAAGGTAATTTTACTTTGCTTGTACTGACCTGTTCTTCTCCAGTTTGCTATCTCCCAGGTCGCCCCGCTCGAGAAGGCCCAAGCGGATTTGGACTCGGCGCGTGAGGAACTGAAGAAACGCCTCGACGAGTCCGAGAGATGGCGGTCGGAGAATGAAGAGCTGCAGAAGCGTCTTGAGGACTCCGAGAGGCGGCGGGAGGCAGTCGAGGCTGATCTTTCGGCCTCGAAGGCTGACCTCTCGTCCTCGAAGGCGCGCCTCTCGGACCTAGAGCCTTCCCTGCAACAGAGTCGATCCTACGCGCGGAAGCTAGAGGGAGATCTCGAGCGGGCTCTAGGTACGCTCGAGAAGGCGCTGGGTGAAGTCGGCGTCGTTGCCCCTCCGGGCCTTGCTCCGTCCAGCCGCTTGGCCGAGCTAACGGCGTCCATCTCCAAGCTAAAGCCTACCGTCGAGAAGCTTCTCGAAGACGAGCTCCGGCAAGGCGTACGCGACGCTCTGGCCTTCGCTTTGGCTCTCCTGAAGCGCGGGTACTCGGACTTGCCTCTGGAGGCGCTTGCTGCCGATTTGCCTGAGGACGAGGAGGAGGAGCTTCTTGGCGCCGTGCAGGCAGCGGCGGATGCTTTTGCTGATCGAGTCCAGGCGCCTGGTCTAGAGTAGGGTCCTGTAACAATACATTCTTACGCGAATACAGTGATTAGTAACTGTGCGATATCTTGTGTGTTTTTTGGTTTTTTTGAAAAACCTTGTCTCAATCTGCTTATGTGAAAACTTGCCGGTGTGCAAGGGTAGACTTTAGTCGGAGCCGGTACCCTTTGCCTTCCTTTGGTGTAGGTGTACGAATAGTGCCATAGGTCGCTCTTGCTGTGATCGACCAGTCCTTAGGTTTAGTCGGATGAAAAGGCTCAGTGGCCCCTTGTCATCAGTAAACGCGGTAAGGGGTCTTTCATACAGCTTGTCGTGGCCGTAGCAGCACTTCCGTATTCCTCTGCTAAGGGAAGACTTCGGTACTTGGCCGGTAAATTCCACACTTGCCCGATCAACGAAGTTCCACTCTACCCGAGATACCTTCTGCTCCGAGTAGTCGAATACGTGGATAAGCATGCGGGTTCCGTTGATCTAGTTGTATTCGTACTTCTTTCCCTTCCTTTACTCGGGATCGGGGGATCTTGCTACGGAACTGGGGGGCTTAGTCAACCAGGCCTTAGGTCTGGTCAGGTGGGGGGCTCAGTGGCTCCTCTGTCACCTGCAAACGCGTTAAGGGGTTTTCTTTGCATCCCTGACAGTTGCAGCGTAGAACCCTTTTTCCTTTGTGTGGGTTGGAGAAATCGGTACTCGTACTCATATTTCGACTTTACCGTATTCTTATCCAGCCCCCGACTGACTGTGCGAGAGATATCTCGGATAGGCAGTCTGAATTAACACTAAAAAACATTGAACTAGAGACTTGATATTACTTAAAGAAAACTGTGTCTTTTACAGGCTACTGTAAGAAAAATAACTCGAAGAAAAGATAACTCTAAGACAAAACTAGGCCGTTCCCTCCTCGTTTAGCTTGTCGCTGGTTGCCCCAGAGACTCGCGTCCTCTTGTCGTGACCTGCTGATGGAACTTTAGTTGAGTGCGCGTGCTGGGCGGCGGCGCCCGGAGTGTCTTATCATCGACTTGTTCGTAGCTTGACGATCTTTGAGGATGGAGCTGGTGCTACCTTGGACTCTGCAGAACGGGAGGCGGTGGCTGGACGATCTTACCGAGGGTAGTTGTACTGGACTCTCTAATGGACGCGACCTTCCTCACATTGACGCGAGCGACTTAGATCGGGCGACTTCCCCCGAGGAGCAGTTGTCCTGTTTTAGGGGAAGGCCCTGCTTTCCCCCTGTTCTGACCTAGTCGTGGGACTCTTTCTTCGACTTAGAGGGGGTACTTTCCGAAGCCGTCACTCGTAGTCGTGGAGGTGGTCTTGGCGACGCGGAGGCTGGAGGCGTCGCGCTGGCGTCTTGGTTGGAGGGTAGGTGCTGCTCTGCGAGGTCGAGGCTGCGCTTGTCGCAGAGGAGTGCTTCTCTGGGGGAGCTCTTTATCGTGAGGACGCCTTTTGGGCCGGGCATCTTTATGCACTGGTAGGCATAGTGCGTAGCTACCATGAACTTGGCCAGAGTGGGTCGTCCCAAGATGGCGTTGTAGGCTGTCTCGAAGTCGACTACGTCGAACAGGATTTTCTCTGTCTGGAAATTCTCCGGTGTACCGAAGGTAACCGGGAGCGTGACTTGCCCAATCAGTGTGGTCGATGAGCACGGGACGATGCCGTGAAAAGCGTGCGTCATCGTCTGAACCGATGACCGTGGCACTTGCATTGCATCGAGGGTGTTGGCGAATAGGATATTGAGGGAGCTCCCTCCGTCTATTAACACGCGGCCCACCCGGCAGTTGTTGATCATCGGCTCGACCACAATGGGGTACCGTCCCGGTCGAGCATAATTTTCGGGGCAATCGGTTTGGTCGAAAGATATCGTGACCTCAGACCACTTGATCGCTCGAGGGACCCGCGGGACATTCGCAAGGACTTCCCGGGCGATCGCCTTATACTGCCTCTTGGACTCATAAGAGGTTGAGCCCCCGAATATGTGCTCGATTGCCCTAACATGCCCCTGGAAAGGCTCAGGGGTGGAATCATCATCGTCGGAAGTAGTTTCCCGACTGTTATTCGCGACTTGAGGGTTCTCCTCTCGGAACCTCTCTCTTTCTTCCCGAAGGTATTTCTTGAAGATGCGACACTATCACAGATCATGCGAGTCGGTCTGATGAAAGTCGCACCAGGGCTTGGACGACTTGTCGGAGGATGTGGTGGGTTTGTCCTTGGAGCGTGGCCGCCAGTTGCGCTTCTCGGTAACTTCGGCCATCACCTCGTCGAGTCTGATCCTTTTCTCCTTATTCCCTCCGGAGGGCTTCTTCTTGCGCTTAGACTTGCGCGAGTCGCTCCTTGACTGGAGGGGAGAACTGGTTGACTCACCCCGCTGTTGCTTGATGTAGCGCATGGTTTCCTCTGCACAAGCGGCCTTCTCGGCCAGTTCCATGAGCTGCCTGGTGGTTTTCGGCGGCCGCATGATCAGATCGTGTGTGCACATCTCGTTTCGGCTGCCTCGAGTGAAAGCGCGGATGACGTCCGAGTCGGTTATCTCTGGGATAGTGTTGCGGACAGCACTAAATCTTTTGGTGAACTCTCGGAAAGTCTCGTCCGGTCGTTGGACGACAAGGAATAGATCATCGACCCGACCAGGCCTTGGGAAGGTACCTTGGAAGTTCCCGAGCAGCATGTCACATAGCCATCCCCACGAACGGATCGTTCCTGGGAGTAGGTTCGTCAACCACGTCCTGGCGGCTCCTCTGAGAGCGGTAGGAAGATAGTTGGCCATGACCTTTTCGTCTCCGCCGGCTGCTTCGATCGCGGTGGTATAGATCTGGAGGAATTCCACGGGGTTCGTGGTTCCGTCGTACGATTCTAGCGATCCGGGCTTGAAACGAGAAGGCCAGCGTACCTGTCGGAGTTCCTGGGATAGTGCCTGGCATCCGCTGAAGGAGCCCCGATAAGGTGCAGTTTCGCCGCTGTTTGAGGTCAAAGATCGGCCCCGAGCATTGGTGTTTTGTGCATGGTCTCTCCGAGAAGGCTGCTGCTCTTGCTGGCGCCTTTGGCGGCGGCGTCTTTCGAGCTGTGCTCGGAGGTCGACAGGTAGCTCCTCCTGATGAAGCCTGTTCCTGGGGTGTTGTCCCTCCCGATCGCGCTCTTCTGGCGGCGGAGGGGTGTCCACCCGAGAAGAGCTACAGGCCACCGATTGGGCTCGAGAAGATTCGGCCTGGTTCTGCGCCTCTTGGAGGTCAG
This sequence comes from Stipa capillata, assembly GCA_019208055.1. Classification (NCBI taxonomy): domain Eukaryota; kingdom Viridiplantae; phylum Streptophyta; class Magnoliopsida; order Poales; family Poaceae; genus Stipa; species Stipa capillata. The sequence continues at coordinate 162,494 of JAGXJF010005679.1, read as the reverse complement.
CCCCCAGCCGTTGCAGCCATTGCACACCCGCGGGCGTCGATAAGTCCGCCACGGGAGGTTGTGACAGCAGATTGCGCACTTCCGCAAGTCTTCGAGCAGTTCGGGACACGTACTCCCTTGTTCCCGGGGGAGATCTCTCCCCAACGGCAGGCAAGTCTTCGTTCCGGCGAGGAGTTCTTTCCCCAGCGGCGGGTAGGCCCCCGTTCATGTGGGAGGCACCTACATGCGAGCCCCCAGGCAGATTGGGATCTTCGAGGTCTTCTCGACCATCGTTGATCGCGAGTACCATCCGAGGTCCTTGGCTGGACGATGTGTACTCGTATTCCATCACGTTGTCCTCATCGGACACAACGTGGTTAGGATCTTGATCGTTCTCACGATCAGAGTTTGCAGGAGAGACTCCAACCATGGGGCTGGTCGTTCCTGCCGGGAGGTCGTCATTCAAGACCAGTTTCCCGCTGAAGGCCCTGGCGCACTCGGTTCTGAAGTGATCTGCTTCGCCATCCGAGTCTTCTTCAGGGGCGTATTCTCCGAAATCCACTCGGTCCATAACTGGGTACGGGTCCATGGGGCCGAAGTTGTCGTAGAAACCCTGGTCCGAGTACCCAGTGCAGGGCGAGGGTGCGATCGATTTTCCTGCCGAGTTTGCTTCCTCCTCCTCGGTCGGAACCGGTGAGGGCTGTGCAAACGGCGCTGGGATCTGATCGCGATTAGTTGCGTGTCCTGCCGACTCTGATCTTTTCTGGACGGCTTGGTCCGGAGAGGTCCCCACGGTCGGCGCCATCTGTCGACGATCGGTGAATCGGCGATCTTACGGTATTCGTGGAGTGAGGATTGCTGGGGGGTAGGGACCTCTAGGGCCCAAGTGCCAGGAGATCTGACAGCAGGGGACAGCCGTTTTTATACAGGTTCGGGCCTCCCTCAGGATAATAACCCTACGTCCTGTTGCTATATATTGATGGAGAATACTCTTTACAACAGGGGATGTATGTTAGTGGCTACCCTAGGCCTAATCGTAGACTAACTATCATAAACCACCGGGCTCGACTCCTTCGAGGCGGTGGGTCTTCTAGGGCTTCCTCTTCTGGAGCTGCAACAAGATGTCTTGACCTAATTGGCTCTCCTTGGATCTGTCCTCCCCTACGGGATTGTTGATCCTTATATAGGGGGCTCCCAGGGTCGTATCGGACGTGGACTAACACCCGAGTAGGACTCTGGTCTCCTTAAACGTCGGGATAGACTTCCTAGTTTAAGGGGAGTCTTCTCTTCCCGAGAGGGGTTACCTTATCGTTCGGGGACCCTTCCCGGGTGCGCCGTACCTTCCTAAAGTCACGGGATTCTGCATACGGATACCCCTAATACGTGGGATGCCGTACTATTCATCTTCAATAAGGTACAAAACCTGCACATGCTAGGGGCTAGTAACTTTCAATGTAAATGACTTGAAGTACATGTTACCGCAAGGAGGTGCATTGGATTTGATGATACATCAATGATGTTTTTGACTTGGCTCAATTGTTTTCATATGATGGATTTCATCATCTTCAAGAGTTGGCCAAATCTCCAATGTCCTCCTAATTAGCTATTGATTTCCTTTTCATGGCATTGTTGTTGTGATATGAGAGATGTATAGTTTAGAATAAGTTTAACCAGCTAGCCTTGAGGTAATAAGATATAGCAAAGTGTTTTATTTAGCAATGCACTACACCTAGAGGAAGATTTGTGTCCCCTGAGATCGCCTTTTAAGTTCTTAAGAGAAACAACGACAATTCAAGCTGTCAGCTCCTAAATGTTCTCTGAGAAATAGTCCTTTTGAGTAGATCACTTATTAGTTTTTTTTCTTGTATGGAAAAATTGTGCACAGTCAAATTTTGTGGTGAAAAGAAGTTGAACTATTCTTTTCTGGAGGTCTAATTCATACTGTATCCGGAACCATGTGGCTTAACCCAGTATTTAGGTCCATCACATTTGTTTTAGACTATATTGCCAGTCAAGTTTGAACCATTGCGTGTAGCCTTTGCTAAAAGTTATTGTTAATAGACCTTCCATTGCACGGCCAAACTGAGTTCACTATGTCAAACAAGCCTGCCATTTTGTCCAATGCTGATTTCATTGTGTCAACAAATTATTTTACATGTTTGAGACAAATGGATCTTCTGTAACTCTAAATCTCACAATATGCATGATTATAGTTCCGCAGTATGGACAACTTACTATACAAGAAAAATGTTGCTACCATTGAGGGATTACTAGCTACTGTCACTCAAAAACAAAAGGCTAAAGAGGACTGAACAAGAAATGAGATACCATTTGTGAGCTCTATGTCTAGAAGAACCTCAGTTTCAACAGCCCAACAGCGTGCTACATTCTCTTTGGTATATCCACCACCTCTACCATTGAGGGATTACTACCTACTGTCACTCAAAAACAAAAGGCTAAAGAGGACAGAACAATGAAATGAGATACCATTTGGGAGCTCTCACTAGTACAGAACAGGTCTTTTATGACCCCTCATCGCACATGGTTAGCTGAAACCCGTCACCAATGTGAACATCGCACACGGTTAACATTTTAGGCCCGTGCGTGATGTGCCATGGCAAACTGGGCCATGTGCGATGTGAGGCACATCGCACATGATTTTTTTCTGAGAAACCGTGTGGGGAACATCGCACACGGGTATTTTCTAAGAATCGTGTGCGATGTGCCTCACATCGCACACGGATCTTTAAGAGTGTCGTGTGCGATGTGCCTCACATCGCACACGGTTATTTCACTCACATCGCACACGGGTCACATTTCATGCACGTGTGTGATGAGCCTGACATCGCACACGGTTGTTTCACAGATACTGTGTGCGATGTGCCTCGTGCACATCACACACGTTTACTTTGTAGAAATTGTGTGCGATGTGGCTCCACATCGCACACACTTTTTTCGGGTGACCCGTGTGCTATGAGTGATATGAGTGATATGATTCACTCATATCACTTAAAATCAGTACCGAGCTCGACCTAAATGCTCCAGTTCGAGCGCGCGGGAACGGCGGCTTGTTGTAAGGGCGGGAGGGGTGGCGCACGGCGGCTAATTGGAGTGGCGGCGGTGGCGCGGGCGGCAGCTGCGGCGGCGGAGGCAGTGGCGGGCCGGGGCGGCTGTATGTGAGCTCTGCTAGCAAAGACAGGTACGCGTATAATCCGCATCAAGTCGTCCTTCGGTTAATTTTTAGGTCGGATATTCTGCATGCAGTGCTAGCAAAATCATGCCATGTAGTTTTTCTGTTGTTTGAAATCCTGTAGATGGATCGAGGTTGGATGTCCGAGAGTCGTACAAGTCGAGCATATATCAGTGGCGTCGTTGGTTTCATGAAAGTCGCCGAGGCAGACATGAGGAACAAGGGGGAACTGCTGATTTTCTGTCCATGTGTTGAATGTGAAAATTGTAGACTGTGGGAGGACCCAAGAGTGATCGAAGAACATTTGTTTCGGAGGGGTTTCAAGACGGGGATATACATGTTGGACCAAGCACGGTGAAGAGCCGGTCATGCACGTAGAAAACGAAGACGGTGATCATCATATGCCAAACCCATATGATGGGCAGCCAGATGGCGACGATTGTGATTCCGATGGCGATGATACTGCTATTCCAAATCTGCAACAAATGATTCATGATTTCGAGAGCAACCATGATGATGCAGAATACAGGGAATTCATGGGCTTGATGGAAGACGCCGAGAGACCATTGTATCCAAACTGCAAGGCAAAGCACTCCAAGTTGTCAGCGACACTTGACCTCTTGAGATTGAAGGCAGAAAGCGGATGGTCGGACACGAGCTTCACAAAGATGTTGGGTCTTTTTGCAGACATGCTTCCAGATGAAAATAAGTTGCCAAAAAACATCTACGAAGCCAAGAAGGTGATTTGCCCCATGGGACTAGAAGTACAGAAGATACACGCATGTAAGAATGACTGTATGCTTTATCGCAATGAGTACAAAGATTTGCGTTCATGTCCGATATGCAAAGCTCCTCGATACAAGCGTAAGTTTGCAAAAGACAAAGACAAGGCCGATGATGAGATCAAGACGGGAGTCCCTAATAAGGTTGTGTGGTACTTGCCTGTAATTCCTCGGTTGAAGCGTTTGTTTGCAAACCCGAAGGAAGCGAAGCTGATGCGTTGGCATGCGGAGGGACGTAAGAATGATGGAAAGATGAGACACCCGGCTGATGCTGCCCAGTGGAGAAGAATCGATGCGAAGTACCCAACCTTCGGCGATGACCCAAGGAATGTAAGATTCGCAATGAGTACAGATGGAATGAATCCATTTGGCAGCATGAGCAGCAGACACAGCACTTGGCCTGTGCTTCTGTGTATGTATAACCTTCCTCCTTGGCTGTGCATGAAGAAGAAGTACATCATGATGTCGATGCTTATCCAAGGGCCAAAGCAACCTGGAAATGACATCGACGTTTACTTCAGGCTGCTGGTGGAAGAACTACAAACATTGTGGAAAGAGAAAGGGGTAAGGGCATGGGATGCGTACAAAAGGAGTCATTCGATCTACGTGCATTGTTACTCCTTACCATCCAGGATTATCCAGCACTTGCTAATGCTTCGGGGCAGAGTACAAAGGGAGCCAAAGCATGTGTCACATGCATAGATGATACCGCGAGTGTCTGGCTTCCGTTCTCGCGCAAAACCGTATACATGCGTCATCGGAGGTTCTTGAGAAGAAATCACCCTTACCGTAACATGAAGGAACAATTTGACGGTAATACAGAAAGAGGCGCGAAACCAAGGCCTTTTACCGGCGAAGAGGTCAGTGAGATGGTAAAGGATGTGAATGTCGTGCTTGGCAAGGGACATAAACGCCCCCGTGAGAAGAGCGTGTGGAAGAAGAAATCAGTTTTCTGGGACTTACCTTATTGGAAGGATGTAGATGTACGTCACTGCATCGATGTCATGCACGTCGAGAAGAACGTGTGTGACAGCGTTCTTGGTACATTACTGAACATGAAAGACAAAACGAAGGATGGCATCAAGTCACGAATGGATATGGTCCATTTGGGCATCAGACCAGAGTTAGCTCCAGTAAAGAAAGATAAGGGCCAGACGTATCTCCCACCTGCCTGTTACACTTTATCCAAGAAGGAAATAATAGAGTTCTTGGGCTTCTTGTATAGTGTCAAAGTCCCCTCTGGTCATTGCGCAAACATCAGGAGTCTTGTTTCAATGGAAGACAAGAAACTAATTGGCATGAAGTCACACGATTGCCATGTAATGATGACACAGATGCTCCCGGTGGCAATCAGAAATATTCTGCCCACAAAAGTTCGAGAGGCGATCATGAGGCTTTGTGATTTCTTCAACTCGATATCTCAGAAGGTCATGGATCCCGATACACTGGATGATCTGCAAGAGGAGGTTGTGAAGACTCTATGCCAGCTTGAGATGTTCTTCCCGCCCTCGTTCTTCGATGTCATGGTTCATCTCGTTACACACCTTGTGTACGAGATAAAGATGTGCGGGCCTGTGTTCCTACGCAGCATGTATCCGTTCGAGCGGTTCATGGGAATACTCAAGCACTATGTTCGGAATCGGTATCGGCCCGAGGCCAGTATCGTAGAAGGATATACCTCGGAGGAGGTGGTTGAGTTTTGCACCGATTACATGCACAACTCACAGCCTATTGGTGTGCCCAGGTCTCGCCATGAGGGAAGGCTATCTGGAAAAGGGACTGTCGGAAAAGAAGTCAGCTGGAAGGATACTCATCTATTTGACATTGCCCATTTTACGGTCTTGCAGCACATGACAATAGTTTCCCCTTATATAGAAGAACACGTGAACAAGCTACGGCAAGAGTTCCCAAAAGTGCCATACAGTCGGATCTTGAACAAGCACAACCAGACATTCAGCCAATGGTTGCAGAACCGTATCGTAGACGGGCCGACAGATGACACGCTAACGTGGTTGGCCAAAGGGCCAGCATTTACAGTTCATAGTTGGCAAGCGTACGACATGAATGGGTACACGTTCTACACGAAGGATCGAGATGAGAAGACCACATTTCAGAATAGCTCTGTCCGAGTAGAAGCCATAGATACAGATGGACAGAAGGAATTTTACTACGGGATCATAGAGGAGATTTGGGAGCTTGACTACGTGACATTCTGGATTCCATTGTTCAAGTGCAAATGGGTCGATCTCAGACATGTCAAAGTCGACAATTACGGCTCGACTTATGTCAACCTCAGCAAATTGGGATACATAAATGAACCCTTCATTTTAGCCTCCCAAGCTACCCAAATTTTCTATGTGAAAGACCTCGCACATAAGAACTGCCATGTAGTGATGCATGGAAAAAGGAGGATCGTAGGAGTTGAGAATGTTGTCGACGAGGATGAATACAATCAGTTCGATGACTTGCCACCTATTGGAGAACGCATAAGAATCGACGAGCAAGACCAAGGGGAAACTTGCTACGTACGCCAAGATCATTCCGATGGGCTAGTATACAAAGGAAATCATGTAGTGGATTCATGATTTATTTTGAATCTGATACTCATTTTGAATATGTAATCGGTTGAAGTAAGCAAATTATGTTTCGAAAAGTCATCGCAGAATTTTTGAATCTGATACTCATTTTGAATATGCAATCGGTTGAAGTTAGCAAATTATCTTGTGGAGTCATCAGAATTTTGATTCGATATCATTTCGAATACGTAACGGTTGACATGATGAGTCACATCGCACACGGTGAACACCTGTAGCCCGTGTGCGATGTGACTTACATCGCAAACGGTGAACTCCTTCAGCCCGTGTGCGATGTGGTCTGAGTCACATCGCACACGGTCAGAAGCTGTAGCCCGTATGCGATGTGACCCACATAGCACACTGGTCAGATGCATCTGACCGTGTGCTATGTGCATTTGCAACACAGGTGGAGAAGACATTTCCAACACAGATTAACAAGACATTTACAAACAGAAAGTAGACATTTCGAACGCAGATTAAGAAGACATTTCGAACACAGATTAACAAGACATTTCCAACACCGATTAACAAGACATTACATAACAAAAGGCCTCTTCCGGTTGTTGCGAAGAGGAAACATTACGTTACATAACAAAAGCCTAGTTCATGCATATGTACACACATAATGTGAAGCAAAGGGAAATAAAAACTATCTAAATCGACTCCAGCGGCAGATCTTCATCCACAGGGTCAGGATCAGAGCGGAGACATTAGCAACTATGTAGAAGCTCACCATCTCGGCACCCCACCGGAAGCACTTCGCGTGGAGGCGCTGGACGATATTTTTGTTCCTGCAGCGGACGAGGATACGCCCCGGCTCGTGGTGAGCTTCGAGGAGAAAACCGAGGTGCCGCGGAAACTTCTTTTCCAGGATACACCGGACGGCGTACGCACCGGAGTAATTGACGGGGTCGGCGTTGTACGCACAGAGGAGGGTGTCGTCGGTGGGTCCATACTCGACCAACTCCAGTGCCCTGGCAGTGGCGCGGGAGATAGCCATGGTCATCTGCACGCGGTCCTCGCGGATGGGCGACTCTTCGCGCTTCCGCTTCCCCGAAGAGCTCCCTGCAGCGGCCATTACGACAGATCGAGGAGGTGGCTGGAGGGGTAAGGAAGAAGAGGATCGACGGAGCACGTGGGCTAGAGGTGGCGTTTGGAGGAATGAAGATGGAATACGGAGCAGGAGGCGGCTTATAGGAATGAAGATGAGAAACCGAAGAGGCGGCGGTTTATAGGGGCGACTCTTCGTGTTGCGCGCCACACTCACATCGCACACGGTTGTGGATCAACTACCCGTGTGCGATGTGACTCACATCGCACACGGACATCTAATTCTACCCGTGTGCGATGTGACTCACATCGCACACGGGCATTACAGTCACCCGTATGTGAGCACTCGCACACGGTTAGATCAAATACCCGTGTGCGATGTGTGTCACATCGCACACGGGCGGTGGTACGCGACCGTGTGCGATGGCAGGCCCCGGTACAACTAGTACCTAGGTCACCCCGTCCGTTCATCAAAACATTTCGGCTTCGCGCGCGCCGCCTCGCCCGAATTTCGTCGCCTCCGCCTCCCCGAGCGCCGCCTCGACATCTCCGGTCGCCGCCTCCCTGTCGTCGAGTCCCCGAGCGCCGCCTCCCTGTTCCCGACCGCCTCGACATCTCCGATCGCCGCCTCCCCGTCCCCGAGCGCCGCCTCCCCGACACGCTCCCCGACAGGTTAGGGTTCTCCGTGTCCTCACAACGAGTAGCAAGATAGGGCTATATCAATGCGTATGTTCCAGTGCTGCTTGTTAATATTTGCGTGCAGAGGATTATTTGTGCCCGCACTAGCTTTACTTCTTGTTATTTCTGCCATTATCATCCTGTTAATTAGCTATGACGTCCGGTAATGAATCGCCGACTTTTCTGCGAGAGAGATCGAAGAGAACTCATCATCACAGCCGGAAGGGACCAGCACTGATCAAGCAGAAACCCTATCAGTTGTGAAGAAGGGAAGAGGAATTAGAAAACCAAGCAAAAAGCCCCAAGGAGTATGGCAAGTGGAGGCCATCGACGACAGAACCGGGGCTCCTACCGAACCAGAGAAAACGGAGAAGAAGTTTCGAACCATGTGCGGGGCAGTGGTAAGGGAAAGGGTCCCCATTCACTTCGAGGATTGGACAAAGGTTAGTAAGGACCTGCGCAACGCCATAGTGCTAGAGATAATGCAACACTTCAGGGTGCCAGAGCAATGGAAAACGCAGGTGGAAGAATGTGCCCTCTTGAAGGCAAAGGATGCTTTTCGGAATTTTAAGTACGTGTTGCACAAAAAGTTTATGAAGCAGAATAAGGATCCCTTCGAAAAGTATCCACACATTCTACCCGAGCAGTGGGCCAGATTTGTGGAGATGCGGCGAACGCCGAATTTTCAAGCCAAGAGTGAGGCAGGCAAGGCTCTAATCGCGAAGAACAAACACCCCCATAGAATGGGGGTCAAAGGATACTATGGGAAGCGGAAGATTTGGGACAGGGAGGACGAGAACCGACGCCTTTGGGGAGCCGATGTGCCTTTTCCTGATGTTGCGGCAGATCGGGCAAGAGACTTCCTGAGAGCGAGGTCTACAACCGATTCCTCGGGTCAGGTTGTGTTACCCAACCCAGCAGACCAGGAAGTGTACCAATCTATGGTAAGAGCGACTACCTCATTCAGTCGTCGGTCTATAATTACGACAATGCTTACGTACCTACTAATTATAGGTTTTTATTTGCAGAAAGAGCTAAGCGTCCAGGCTTCGCAAGGCTCGTTTCAGCCTCAAGGGTGCAATGACATTCTCACGGCCGCTTTGGGAACCAAGGAGCCCTCGGGTCGTTGTAGGGCGATCGGGACCAATGTCGCCCGTAGGAAGGCCTTCCCTCAAGACGCGGAGGAGATGCGTGCGAGGAAAAGGGCGAGAGCGGAGCAGAAAAAAGAACAGATGAAACAAGAGCTACTCGCCCAATTTGCGGGCATGATGGAGGAAAGGCTTGCAAAAGAAAGAGCTGTGTGGGAGGAGACGTACAGAGCACAAGCGCTTGAAGCTGCTGCACACCCAAGCCCCGGTGCACGCAGGAGTAGCTGTGCATCAGCTCCCGATGGGGTTGAAGGCCATGAGGAAACAGCCAAGTCTCCTATCGATGACATCACGGGGCCGACGAAGTGCAAGCTACAAGTGCCAACAGCGCACATGGCTTTTCCGTTGGTGGCAGCTAGCGGGTTGGTTCATCCACCGGCTGAGGGAGCTACCGTGCACGGTGTACCGATACAGCCAGGGTTCGCGAGGTGCACCGTCGATAAAGTCGAGCCTGGCTTCCAGAGCCTCCCGCTATTCCACATAAGCCAGGATGCCGAACTCCAGACCTTGGGACAGGCGGAGATGTCCTTCGTCCAGTGGCCGAAGAAGGACATACTCCTTGTGCCCTTCACATCGGCACCGCCTCCTGCTTCCCCACCATTGGCTGCTGAATCTGAGCCGCTCTTCGCAGCACATCCCGTCATGAGCACGCGGTCTGAGCCGCCTTCGTGCCCACCAGCTCAAGAGTCACCCAAGCAAGCGCCGGTGCTTCCGACACCACCAAATCTTGACTTACCGCCACCGCCCCCACCAGTGAAGACTAAAAGTATGAGATCAGCGCCGCTGAAGGGCACGGGCAAGGGACAAAGCAAGGGACAGGGCAAGGCAAAGGGCCAGGGCAAGGCCAAGGGCCAGGGCAAGGCAACGAGTGGGGTTAATGAGGACGAAGAATTCAACCGATTGTTCCCCCCAGCGGAGCTCGCACGCACGTATGTCAAAGGAGAGCCATTGCTACTCCCCCAAGACCTGGCGGTGGCAGGTTTGTTATGCAAAAGCTACATGACCACTATATGAAACTATGTAAAGCCGGTGAGTCGAGCATTCCGGTGTTCTTCAAGAAGGAGCATTTCCTTCATGATTTAGATAATTGTTGCACGGTGGGCTTCGAGGACTTGTTTCTCCTCTTCAACCTGGGTGCCCTCGATGCCTCCCTCATGAGATGCTTCACATTGTAAGTATTTTACAAGAAATTCCACATTCTGGCAACTCTCTTTTGTTTCGTAAATGATAACTCTTTTCTTTCCTATGCTTAGGCACATGATCACCGAATGCAACGCTCGGAAAGAACCGGTGGGTTTCTTGGACCCACAGTTGGTCTCGAAGCAACAAATCGAGGGGAATAAGAAAAGGGTCTTTAATTATGTTGTCGACGCGTTGATGGCTCAACAGAACAAAGAGTTCATTCTCCTTCCATACAACCAGGAGTATGTGTGTTTTTATACATTAGCTGTACCTCCATTGTCATCATTCCACACGGGTTGTGATATCTTTTTTTGCAGCGAACATTGGATCTTAATTATCATCATACCTAAATGGAGCAAAGCCGTCCACCTTGATTCCCTCCAAAGCGTCACGTAAGGACTACTCGGCGATAAGGAAATTCTTGGATAGTGCTTTCGCCGAGTACGTCAACCGTGGAGGGAGGTGCTCACCAAAGGGAAACCCGGCGGGCTTGCGACACGGAGACGACGACTTGGTGGAGGTAACAATTGGTACAACATTCCTCCTAAGTGCTAAGTAATGCTAATTGATGCCCTAATTGATGCCGTAATTCCTCAACAACTTTTCAGTGTAACCAACAGCCAGAAGGAACCAACCTTTGTGCTTTTTACGTTTGTAAGCAAATGATGAGGGTTGTTCCGAGTTCGAGGACAAAAGACACTGCTGGCCTCCCTACGGTTAGTACTATATGTGAGACTCAAGATTTTACTTTTTACCTATATGCACCTAAATCTGAATTTAATTACTTCGTGCAGATTTTGAGTTCGATGGACAAAAAACCGTTGAGTCATGCCGATATTGTCGAAGTTAGAGGACAGTTTGCCTACTTCTTCGTCACGCATGTCATACCGAAAAAGGGACAATTCAGATCACCTTGATTGTGAGGTATTTATTTTCTTTCTGTTGGCTGTCAACCTTGTCAGATCCAAACTTGTAGGAATGTTGGCTGTGAACTCCTGTTTATGTAGCTGTGAATGGGTCAACTCATATTCAATTGATTCAATTTGCTTATATGTCGGCTGTGAAATCTATGTGATCTCTGTTTTATTTGTTTGGATCAAATCCTGTATTTGCCTGATGGATGAAATCTGTGTATATATGTGGCTGATGAATGAATTCTGTGAATGTGGCCGATGAATTTTGTGAAATGATATTGTTGCCTGAGATTTCCTGTTGTCGTTACTGTTGCATTCCCAGCATCGCACACGGTTCGGCGGCCCGAATCGTGGGCGATGTGCGCGTCAACGCACACGGTCCGGAGCACCTGACCGTGTGTGATGTGGTTCGTCATCGCACACGGTCCCAAACTATCGCCCGTGTGTGATGTGGAACAGTCATCGCCCACGGTTAGAGCGATACCCGTGTGCGATGTGGCCAAATATCACACACGATTCTGATACTATGACCGTGTGCGATGTGGGTACTGATCGCACACGGGCCTGATGCTCGACCGTGTGCGATGTGTCACTTCATCGCACACGGTCCAGGGGCTGACCCGTGTGCGATGTGCCCAGTCATCGCACACGGTCCTTTCAGATTTACCGTGTGCGATGTGGGTACTCATCGCACATGGCCAGCCTGAAAAGCCATGTGCGATGTGCGTATCATCGCATACGGCTCTGGACCCGTGTGCGATGTGCCCCCCACATCGCTGACCAGCCCGTGCATACGGGCTGGAAAACCGTATGCGATGAGCTTTTTTAACCGTGTGCGATGAGCTTTTTTGTACCAGTGTCTGTGTCTAGAAGTGCCCCAGTTTCAACAGCCCAACAGCGTGCTACGTTCTCTTTGGTATATCCACCACCTCCCGTCACCTGCATGTTCGAAAATACGTGCATATCCTGGAAAAAGCAAATGAAATTATATGGTAATGGTTTTCTCCCTTACAAGTAGGGGAATTTTAAATTTCTTGACAAACTTTACACATTCAGCATGTCCTGTTTATGAAAACAGATCAAACTAGCAAGTATAATAGATCAATCAAGCGAGTTTAGCTAAATAAAATTAAGTTTAAAGTCCAAAGGACCCCAAAAACCATTACTGCAAGAAAATTCCCAAAACTAAGGCAATTACAGAATTAAGTGGAGAAACACGGGTTAGCTAATTATACACCTAGATGGTAGTTTTGCAGAGTCTATGAGTAGCACATATCAAGTTTAAGAAGTATAGAACCTTCAATTGAAAGACTGAAGCACCTTAGTTAGACGATCCCGTGCCAATGAATCAGCCCCACACTGAAGAACAATAGCATCTAGCACATATGTCTCAAAAACCTTGGCAATAATCTACATGATAAGTATTACATAACTTGATAAGATTAGAGAACAACTACTTGAATAATGATAAAGTAATACACGTGGACTTATTATACTGTTTTAAAAGGCCGAGTAAAGCTAGTGTCATCTATGTCGTTTTATGGGCTTACGCGAGCCGTAGACTATGTCCATGGACCGTTACACCTGGGCCACGTATTTAACAGACGTAGTAGCAGGCCAGTGAGGCCCACGGTTTACTCTGAGGCGTCGATCAGCTGAGATCAACGGCTGTGACATTAGGGGCAGGAGATAGGGCAAGATGGACGGCACGGATCGCAGCGCGTCCCGGGTGTGAGCTGTATAAACATGCAGCCTCGCCGCGCACACGTGAGCCCCTCCTCGCAGAAACCCTAGAGATCACTCCAGCGACCCACCGCCGCCGCCGCCGTGACTCCGGCTCTCTCCCACTCCGATCCCAGTAATGGCGCTCTCTTTGATCTATATTTCCGTCGCCATTCCATGGCCTCGTTATGGTCTTGTTACTGGATGCGAAGTATGTGATCTGTTAAGGTTGCTTGTATGCTGTACTCGATTTGCTTGTTGAAATGGGATAGCTTTGCCATGTTTCTGTAGTCGTGCTTTGTGTTTGGCTGGGATGTTCTTCCTAGCGCTTGGTTTTTGGATGTATGTCGGAACTAGTTTTAGGGTTTAACTGAACATTTTGGTAGAGTTGCAGTAAGCTTTTTAGTGAGTATAAATGTGATATGCAGTATCTTAGAACTAATATGTGGAGCGCCTTTCTAAGATTTGACCGGCACAGCAGCATGGACTAACGGATGTCTCACACTGTTCTCTAGCAGATAATTCCTCCTGTTAATTCAGGACAAATATTATGTTCCACTTAGCTATTCTCAAGGTTGCATCTGTGCACCTCTGAATATAATGTGCAGAGGCGCATTATTATTCTTGAGGAAGAAGTGCTCCAATGCTTTAGTTATTAGACTCTGATTTAATTTATACGATGGTGATTCGTCAGATACTTGAAGTATTATAGAGTTTAGTATCCATCTGTCACGTTGAGGTCACATCTGCTGACCATGTTTCTTTATTAATTTTGTTCAGGATGAAGTTCATTGCTACCTATCTGCTTGCATACCTTTCTGGCAATGCCAGCCCCTTCACTGAGGATTTGACAGCCATTCTTGAGTGAGGTAATTTCTTCTTGCCCACTATCCATTTTCTTTAGCGCACTAATGTTGAGAAACCAAACAAAACTTTTGGCCCTGCATTTTGATTTTAATTGCCAAGGGTAAGTTTAGTTTCTACATTTGTGATTGTTTGTTACCACAAGAAAGATAATCCTGTAACATCAATTATACTGACAAAAGGGTTGCATCTTCTTAGTTTGGGCAAATGGATGCTTAGTATTTAATTGTCAGTCAATACAGCAAGTCTCAGTTTTTATTCCATGTTGCTTACACAATTACCCATATTTACTATTTCATATATTTTTTATTACACTAAATTGTAATATTATCTATGTGCCTTCTACACACAATTCAGTTGTATGATGGTAGTTTCTAATGTTGGTGTTACTGGTCTATATGCAGTTGGTTGTGAAATTGACAATGAGAAGATGGAACTCATGATGTCCCAAGTGAAAGGCAAGGACATTACTGAGCTCTTGGCTGCTGGAAGGGAGAAGTTTGCTTCAGTTCCATGTGGTGGTGGTGGTGTGGCTGTTGCAGCAGCTGCTCCTACCAGTGGAGGCTTTGGCGCAGCTCCTACAGCTGAGTCGAAGAAAGAAGAGAAGGTTGTGGAGAAGGAAGAGAGCGATGATGTAAGATCACTATTCTCACATATGCCTGTTTTAGCTATTTCCATCATATTCGATGATTGCTCTGCTGTTACCTAAGCATTACAGCTTCCATGAAACTACTGCTATCCCATGCATGCTACTATGCTTTCAGAAGTTCTTACATTACTGTAACATGCATTATATGCTTTCTCATGTGTGACCAACAACTTTCTCTGCATTTCATCTCTTTTAACATATGGTACTGCACGTTGATATAACATGATGTTAGTATTATCTCGTACTGCTCTAACAATTTATGTCACTTTTACTTGCAGAACGTGGGCTCCAGTCTCTTCGACTAAGTTATGGGGCCTGTTCAATCATCAATATCAGTCTTTGGGCAGGAAACTAGAGTCAATGATGTTTGTAGCCTTTCATTTAGCTGAGTCGTAAACACTGTAAAGACATGCTTCCTACTATGTTTTGATTAGTAACTAGCAGAGTGCCCGTGCGTTACAATAGATATAGATTTTAGAAAGAAGGATAGTGATACGGGGGCTCCCGATCTTCACGATTTGGACAAGGATAACTAGGCAAGCCTAATTGGAAACCCACCCCAACAACAAACCCCAATGGGAAAGCCTTTGGAGACTAAGAACCAATTCAACAAACCTCTCACTTGAACTCCTCGATTACCATCCGGGGGTGCGCGCCGGTCCTCACAATCCAAGAGATTACAAGGCCTAAGATGGAAATCCTAATCTAGATGGATTAACCCTAGATGAGGAGCAAAGCTCTCTTTAGTCTTAATAACAAGTCTAATCTTAATTAGGGTTAGGGTATGGGTATTTATAGTCCTAACCCCGTAACCCTTGGTGGGGAAGCCACTCCGTTACATGGGCCTCGGCCCGTTACTGTGCGCAGACAGTGGTGCCTGAACATTCCGGGGTATCCTGTCCGGAATGTCCGGACGTGGTGCCCGGACATTCCGGGTGGATGCCCGTAATGTCCGGACGTCTTGATCAATGAACGTCCGGAGGGTTGGAGCTGTTGCTCCGGGCCGTCCGGAGTCTCCGGGGTGAGGTCCGGACTGTCCGGGTGTGGAGTCGAGAAGCACTGCTCTCGGCCACCCATCCGGAGTGTCCGGGGTAGGCCGGAGTGTCCGGGTACCTTCCCGAGAGGAGCTCTTTGCCTTGGCCGTCCGGAGTATCCGGCCTCGGATATCTAGACTGTCCGGATGTAGTGTCCAGAGTGTCAGGATGTCCTCGTTCAGAATGTCCGGACATGCAGTCTGAGCTGAGTTGTGACTTCCTCCACCACTTGGCTTCACTCCGCTTTGTTGATCCTTCATACCTGAGTAAGCATAGAGTCAAAGCATCAGGCAGCATACCATTCAAGCTCAATTCAATTGGAGATGTATCAACGAATAGAGTCACTTCATATTGTAGCGCCTTAGCTCGAGCTCTTGTCATGGGACCACTAGGTTTTGGAGGTGGACTTGAGGGATTTGTGGGGCCCTCACTCTCGGTGTAGGTGATGTCCGCATCATTCTCCCTTCTTGAAAAGGAGTCGACCTCGACTCCAGCTCATTGTATCCATGGAAGGGTGAAAGATCCAAAACGTTGAAAGTGTTGCTCACCGAGTACTTGGCCGGTGGAAGGTCAATCTTGTAGGCATTGTCGCCGATGCGTTGAAGCACGTGGAAGGGCCTATCTCCGCGTGGCATGAGCTTGGATTTGCGTTCCCCGGGGAAACGCTCCTTGCGGAGGTGAACGCATACAAGATCACCAGGGTCAAACACCATCCTTTTCTTGCTCTTGTTGACCTTGTTGGCATGTTGAAGCACTTGTTGCTCGATTGTAGCTCTTGTGGTCTCGTGGAGCTTCTTGATGAAGGTGGCTCGTTTAGAGGCATCCATGTTGACTCGTTCGTGGAGCGGTAGTGGAAGAAGATCGAGTGGTGTAGAGGGGTTGAAACCATACACCACTTCGAATGGGCTCATGCTTGTAGTAGGATGGACCGCACGGTTGTAGGCGAATGCCACATGGGGAATGCATTCCTCCCACTCCTTCAAGTTCTTCTTGATCATGGTGCGGAGGAGTGTGGACAAGGTGTGGTTGACGACCTCGGTTTTGCCCATCGGTTTGCGGGTGACAAGTTGTGGCGAAAAGAAGCTTGACTCCCAACTTGGCCCACAACGTCTTCCAAAAGTAGCTTAGGAATTTGACGTCACGGTCGGAGACGATGGTCTTGGGCACACCGTGAAGCCTCACAATTTCTCTTAAAAACAAATTGGCAACATGTGAAGCATCGTCGGTCTTGTGGCAAGGAATAAAATGAGCCATTTTTGAAAATCTATCCACAACCACAAATATCAAATCCCGCCCCGTTTTGGTCCTAGGCAATCCTAACACAAAATCCATACTAATATCCTCCCAAGGTGCACTAGGAACGGGAAGTGGAGTATAAAGGCCATGAGGGTTTAGTTTTGACTTAGCTTTGTGGCATGTGATGCATCGTTGGACGAATCTCTCCACATCTCTTCGCATTTTCGCACAATAGTAGTGATTGGACAACATCATGTAGGTCTTATCCCGCCCAAAATGGCCCATCAAGCCGCCGCCGTGGGATTCCTGCAAAAGTAGCAAACGCACGGACGACTCGGGAATGCATAGTCTGTTAGCTCGAAAAAGAAAACCTTCATGCACATGATACTTGTCCCAACCCTTCCCTTCTCTACAATTAGCAAAAGGGGAAGCAAATTCAGGGTCATTAGCATATAGATCTGTCACGGACCCGGACTCCACATGTGGTTAGGGGAACGCGAAGTCGCCAAGGACCGAAGGACTCGTCAGCCCGGTGGCACGGTACCTGCGCCGTACGCACCGAGGCGGAACGATCCGACACCCGCCCCGTGCGAGCCGGCCGGAAGCGACCAATCTTCCCAGAACCACAAATAGATTCCAGATACCGGTGAAGGGGTAATACCGCGTGATAAGCCTGCGCTCCGCGATGGTCATAGGAGGACTAGAGCTCGGGATATTCATCCCCTCAACCTAACCTAGCCACGATGTGCGACTCTGGGAGGATCCAGCTCTGCTCTGCCGTCAGCGCGAGGCGTGACGGTCGTAGGAGACTTAGCGAGTACGGGACGAATCCCCTGGATCAGCTCAACCCAAAGCTACACAGGACTAGTGGTTCGCTCACCTCTGCCATCACGAAACGCAATCCTAGCACACAATACTACCGCTGCACAGTTGTCCACATACTTCATCACATACCCGCATTGTACATGGACAACCACAAGTAACAACTCGGATATCACAACAAAGCTCTACAAATACGATATTAATAGTAACTACCCACGATGGGGCAACACATTACATCATTCGGCCATAACTGAAAACATATCCGAGTACGGAGAAGTTAAACGACAGCGGAAACAAGGTAAATGAGTCCCACAGCGGCATAGTGACCGCTGAACAAAAGCTACAACCTATCCCATGAATCAACTAACTAACCGAGGAAACACAATTTCAGGCATCATCAAAATAGTCTTCGAACACCGGCTCACCTGCAAGCTCCAGGAGTAACCTGGGTGAGTACGAACGTACTCGCAAGACTTATTCGTGCTTGATTAAATGTCCTAAACATACTAGTATAACACAATTAAACATGATGCATATACGATTAACAAAATCTAGACAATACCAGTAATCTACCAACATCCCAAGGAATAACATGAGATCACCAACAACTCAAATTTTCATATATCTCAAATCAGGGGGTGTGATGGTAACCACTAGTCACATGTGCTCAAATATAAACTCAGTGGCTCACTTGCCATTTCCCAGTTACGTGGGACAATATTCACATAAGCTCCCAGTTACGTGGGGCAATATTCACTTAAGCTCCCAGTTACGTGGGGCCATATTCACATAAGCTCCCAGTTACGTGGGGCAAAATTCTCATCTCAATATCTCCACATTGACAGTGTACCATCACGACCACACCTCAATTTAATCTCTCGGACCGTTACCGGCAGCCGATCACCCTGAGTGCAAAGAGTGCCTTATCCCTTGGAGGTTGCAAGGCTCCAAGGGTCTTAGTCTTACCTCAACTACACCCCAGCATCGCTGTCGCTAACGTCCACGCGTGACAAGGGGAGTAATCACGATGGAGTCACCTCAGGGTTGGTATCGCGACAACTTCTTCCCCCGGTCGCAACATGCCACTCCAATGATACCAACTTTATCCATCTGACACTTTCCCTTCGACTCTCACATCTCACTTCAATATGTTCAAGTAATTAGTTCATCGATTCAAACTCAACCATGACCAGACCTAATTCACCGCATACCCTAGTCATGCTAGTTTAATCGATTTCGACCACAAGTCCTAAGTAACAATCCACACATCACATATATATAAGTAAAAACAAGTACTGAACAAATAGAAGATGCAACAAGCTCTGCTTGCCTGGTTGCTTGGGGAAGTACGGGAAGCAGGCGCGAGAATTCCAGAATACTCAAAACACCGGTAAGAAGCAAGCGACCTCTAAAAAGGGAAGAACAAGCCTAAGAAGCTAATTTGAAAGTGACGAAGATGCATGGATGCAATGGACATGGATGCAACTACGGTGGATTAAAATAAAGGGTATAATCGCACAAGCAGGTTAGTATTCATTCCAGGTTTTGGGTTGGGTTTTAGTTGTGGTACAGCTTTAATCATGGATGAACCTAGAATATGGGTGCATGCATGGGATACGATATGCAACCAAGGAGAAAGGCTTTAACTTTATAATTAGGGTTAGGGTTCGTTCGATTAATTCGTAGTTGTGGTGGAGGAGAACACGGAGTCGTGATTATATTCGAGCCGTTAGGCGAATGATGACACTAGGCATTCTAAGGTTGGCTGTTAAGCTAGATTCTCTAGGATCCATACATTTAGGGTTTACTTAGATTTAGCATGTCCTGTCTTCTTCTCAGTAAAGAACAAAATATTGCATGTCTCATGCCCAATATTAGCGCATCATTTAACAACAAGTAGGTTCATCTAGTCACTTTGGTAGATACTAGAGTTCCCAGCTAACCTAATGCTCGTTGCATGACCCCACATGTCATAGAACTAGGTGCTATTTTCTTTTCATTTAAACTTGTGAGCATGTGGTGCATGAGATTGCTCTTGGGAGTATCTATGGCATGGCTAACACTTGGGTTTACGTAAACAGGGAACAGGTGTGAAACCGAACTATTACTTACTTTCTTACTGGCGTCTAGCATCTAGCATTCATCCAAGCATCAAACCGATGAATTAATAACTATTTTGGCTTAGCCGTGCGCAGCAATTGACTCCAGTGATAAATGAGGCAGGATATCAGCGGTACCAATTAATGGTTAGTTGATTTTACTTGTTATTACCCAAATGAATCAAGGGGGGGTCTTGACATGGATTGACCGGAGCATTCAAATTCGAAAGCAATCCATTTGTCTAGGCATGAGCTAACCGAAATGTTTGGCCTTATCTGCCGGTTATTGAGCGTGTCCAACATTAGGTAATGTCATCAGTTATAAAAGAGTCATAACCGGACATGTATAAGGGTACCTTCGGATTGAGGTAAGCCACTAGGGAAGTTTGTACCGTGAACATTACTTTATGCGGTAACCAGTGCAATTAGTGTTAGTGACTAGTACTAATCTGTGCATTAAAAGATTGATTATTAGCTAGTTTGTTTTACCCGATGTATAGCAGTTAACTCAAGTAATTAGCCGATAGTGAGAGCAGATTGCCCGAGCGTTAGGGTTTGAAATATGTTGATTTAATACAACTGACTTTCACTAGTTTAGCCGACCAGATTAATACTCTAATTAATTAGCTAACGGTAACTGCATCTACTCACTATTATCCCGTAACCATTTATCTGTAATTAAAGAACAGTTCTGCTATTGAATGTTGTCGGAGTCTCATTGCTTAACTTCAGCTCAAAACATGCGCGACTGAATCGGTCGACCGTTTGCCTGGTCGGTGGCGAGTCCGTGAGAAGGGCAAGGAAGCAAAAAGAGAAAGAAGTGGGGGTGGCCAACAGCGCGCAGTGGTCAAACAATCCTCAGATGGTGTATTAGTCCATTGATTACAGTTGTTAGGAATGTCTTAACCGAAGGCCTCACAAGAAATAATAGCAAGAAAAGAAAAATGGGTTGAGCTGGTTCCAAAGTGGCTCACCGGCGACGAAACCACCGACGACGGTGCACCAATGGGGCGGCGGGCTTGGGCCCGGTGGCTTGGCAGCCTGCCACGGCGGCGGTGGGTGGCGGTTGGGGCCGCACAGGCGGCGATGGAGCACCGGGGAGCGGCAACAGGGCGCGGCGGAGGGGCGCTGGTGGAAGGGAGCGGCGGGGCTTCCGGGGCTAGCGGCGCACGGTGGAGGAGCAGCACGGCACGGGAGAGGAGCTGGCCGGCGGGAGCTAGGGCGGAGGATGATGGCGAGCGGCGAGGAGAGCCCGAAGCTCCGGCGGCGGCGGGAGATCAACGGAGGACCGGAGTCAGGCGACGGCGGCGCGGAGCAGGGGCTGGCCGGAGGGGAAAGGGGAGAGCGGCCGGGTGCTCGGGTGGTTGCCGTGGAGGGTCGCCGGCGGGCGAGCGGCGGAGGAGATGCAGCCGGTGGTGAGCGGGGGCGGCAGATCCGGCGATGGATGGGGAGATGGGGGGCGACGGCGTGGAGGAGCAAGGGGAGCGGCGCGGCAGGTCCGGCGGGGGAGCCCGAGAGCGGCGGGGTAGGCGGCGGCCCGCTCGGATGGTGGTGGAGGCGCGCCGGCAGCTGCCGCTGGTGGCGGCGGGGATCTGGTGGGGAGATGCGGCGGACGGGAGGCGCGGCAGGGGAGGGCTCGGGCGGCGGCGCCCCGGGTCCGAGCGTGGAGGAGGGCGGCCGGAGGTGGAGGTGGAGGTGGCCAGCGGTGCTGCGCTTGGAGGAGGAGGCGCGGGTGGCCGGCGGTGAGCTGGGAGCAGAGCAAAGGAGGAGCGGAGGTGGAGCAGCGGGTAGCTCATGCATGTGGGCGATTCTTAGGTGGACTGAATGCTCAGGAGGTGGGGGATTTAGGGGTATGACATGCAGAGATTGAAGCTTCACCTGTAGGCAGGATTTGGAGGAGAGAAGGTGACGGTGGGGTTTGCATCTTGGGGTTGAAGGAACTAGGGAGGGCAGTAGGAAGAAGATGACTTGTAGTGAATTTATTGTACTGGGGTTAGCTGCTACGTAGAGAAGAGGAGGCTACCAGGTGGAGAAAAGGTGAGCTGCCAGCGGGTCCCACTGCAGGGGAGTTGTCTTTTCTTTTTATTTTTCTTTGGTTTTGTTTCTTTTACTGATATAATTTATCTCTACTTTATTTAGGACTAATTTTGGACAAGAGAGGAAATTTAGAAAAGAACAATCTTAAGATGTATATATATATATATATATATATATACCTGCAGGTCCGGTCGTACATCTTTTTCGGGGTGTTTAGAGCTTGAGAGAATAACTTAAGGTATTTTCTGAGTGAAATTGTTTTCGTAAATTTTATCTAAGCCGATTTCATGCCGTGTTTTCTAGGGTTTTCGAGTTGAGTCAATTTGAATGGTTTAGATGCATGCACATGATGAAAGGAACTTCGATTATACACGATGATCTTTACTGACCTCGTGTTTTAAGAAATAGGGTCATTACAAAACCTACCCCCCTTAAAAGAATCTCGTCCCGAGATTCCTAGCGGTAGAGAAGAGAAGAGAGGTGTTCAACTTGCAGCAAGAAGTTGACGTGACCAAGCTGTCGATGGGGAGAAAACAAAATCACTTATCGACTTTTACACTAGTTCTGGAAAGAGAGAACCAGATCAGATTATCATTTCTTGGAAATGATTTCTTCTACGGCGTTTCAGCTTTAATAGGCTCTACACTTCATTAAGAGGAGAGACGAAGGTGGAAAGAGCAGTAGCCACTGAGAGGTGTTGCGACGATTATTGGTCTTGCAAATTCAGAATTCAAGATTGTTGGTTTGAGTGAAAGGAACTGGTATGGACAAATGATCTTAGCCCAAGTGTGGAACTGAGGAAAGGATAGAAATATGATTCCGAAGTAAAAGAAATGCATGGTCATGCTTACTTCAGATTGGAAGAAAGAATAACGAAGGTGGGAATCGGTCACAGATCATGGTAACTGCCTTGATTATCTTAAGAACAATTCCTTCTAGGAGATCAATTGAGATGTCCTTTGCTGGAGGACGGAGGAGTTTTAGATGTCCTTGACTTGCGGACAGATTAGGTGCTATTCTTGGATAGCTATGCTCCTAATGGATAAAGAAGAAACAAGGTGGTATGACTTAAATAGTTGAAGATGCTGCTAGAGGGGGACTAATCCAGGAACTGTCGGGACCGAAGAATAGTCTCGTACTACACATAGTGCTGATCAGAAGCTACAATCTATTAAGCTGAAAATGGTAACCTTAATTCCAGAATTATAATTGGAGTTGAACAGCAAACTTATTGGAAATTTTGAGTAGATATCGATAGAGCTTTTATTTACTTGAATTGGGTAAGTGGAACTAAAGATACCTAATTAACAGCAGAGAATCTGAAAAGGGGGTGATATCCAGCTTTTCGTATGCAGCCTGAACATCAGACTCGCTTAAGGCATAAAGAGAAGGGTTTCCATTATCGTTCGAGTGTGATTGCACTCAGCGATAAGGGGGATCTGGGGATCTTAGAGTACAGCTCTCAAGTAGGGGTTACCGAAGGGTTAAAATCCTTGGTCCCACAAGAGGAACAAGGGGGAGAGGAAGTTGTCAACGAGGCACGAGCGGGTGGCTGATCCTAGAGAATGTCGACGGAACTTTTGTCGTAGTGAGGGTTATTCTATTTGGGAGAATCTAAGGTCTCGATGAAGAGAATCCAAGGCCATAAGTAGCTAACCCGTTGTTTAGGAAGATACTGAGACGTGGGGATCACAAGGAACATAAGCATGGTAGCACAGTGAAGCTGAGAGGGTATACCGCTGTTCAAGAATTTCCACCGCACTACAGGAAGATGAGGGCTAATGAAAATGTTAGTCACGTAGACTTTAAAACGTGGATTGGAGATAGAGATATTCTCAGCATCCAAAGATGGAAACCAGAAACTTAAGTTCTTAAAGATAGAGATTCGGTCTGGCTTGCTCACTTGGACTGTGGGGTACGTATACAACCACAGGGATGATCAGTCCCGGTAGCGGTACTCATACCACTCCAAGTATTCAGGCTGACCGATGTTAGTCTCTTCAGGGCTAAGGACAGGGCATACAGGGATACACCACTCGAGCGCACTAGAAGCAAATAGCAGGGTAGACGGTATGGGGGCCAATCCATCCCGTACCCAAACTATTGACTCCGCACGTCGATGGTCGAATCGTGTTGCCTAGTACTCAACCAAAAGATTCAACGTGGATGAGAATCTATAGAAAAGGGGTGCATCACCACCAGGAGGAGGGGTTGTTACTCATCACTTAACCCCACACATTAACATCCAATCGAGATGATGGGTAAAGGCATCGCTCAAGAAGTGGGTTGGGCATTAATCCAATCACCTCAATAGGGATGGAAAACAAGGGTAAGATTATCAGTCGAGTCCTCAGAAATTCAGGAGATTAACTTAAGCTTAAAGGTTGGTTTCTCATCATAAACATGGAAGAGGAGCAATTACAGGTTTCTTCAAGTAGGCTATGAGACAGCTAAAGAAGGTCTCCAAAAAGGTTTCCTAGGAGAAGGAAAGAGGATAACCATGACTGAGAGTAGGAATGAGTTCAGATTTAAACAATTGATAGACTGATTTTGCCGTCCACTTGCACTGAAATGGACGAAAGAACTGTTGTTTATTCGAGATGCTACCTAAGTATGGAAGGAGGGAACTGTTGAGTATCACTCACTTGACTCGGGTATGATAGTCAAGCTATCAAAATGCCTTAGAACGCCCGATTGGATTAAGAGGGATATGCTCGTAGTCGCAGGGAGAAATGCCATGGTGCTCAAATCAATCCTTTAGCATGTAGAATTCAACTAGTTCCCAAGACATCTTTCAAAAAAAAACAGATCACTACCTTAGCAATTTCCTATAGGAAAAATCGAATTCCAAAGATCATCTACCTAACCTATAAGTATTATCTTAATGGTAATCCAACATTTATCCTTGCCCATAATCATTTTCTATTAATCCTCCATCTATAGACTTCATTTTTGTCTCATCCACTAGTATTCAAAATCTTCATTATTAATCATATTCCACCGATCCAACAATTTATCTAAGTCCCTTCATCTATTACTCCTGATTCTTTCCAAAACCAATAGTAGTGTTGCCATCTATACGGCTTCTTTCGTATCACCTGCCAACTCGTAATTATCCAAGCCCAACGGCAATACTTCTAATTTCACCAATATCCAATGACTAAACCAATCTTCGGATCTATTATAATTATTGGCACCAACAGCAACCTAAGGTCCTTACCACTAAAGACCTATGAATACATTAGATCCTCCGATAATGCTTATATCATGAACCGCCAAGGATCCGTTCGTCTTTGGTGCTAAGTCATAATCACAATCAATTGATCTGGTAATCAATCTCTACTTCTGTCCATCACTTTTTCATTTAGAATCAATGTCCAGGAAATTATCTACTAGCAATAATTACTTACTTTGCTAAATCAATTAATTCTTCGCACTCCATTGCATCTCCTATTAATCCAACTCATTTAGGTTAACCCACCGAAATTCATATACTATCTCTGATCTTACTCCAATTTTCAAAGGGTATTTGCTAATACAATGACTTTTGACCTAGGAATTAGTCCAACAATTTCCTATAATCCAATCAAAATCCAAGATTTACATAGCCCTATAATCCAAATAAACTTATTAATCATCTACTCCTTTCTCAAATTTTTTGTTTTCAGCATGACTCTGATCTCGGAAAATATCATCCTATACAATTTTAGGGTTAGAGAGGATATGGTTAGCCACACAAGCGAAAACAACGCAATAGAGAAGAAATTCAGAACTAAGAGCGACGAGGTTAAGGAATAAAGAGCAATCTACTTATTAATTTTAAACATAGGGTTTAATTTATTTTTATTATTTTTTTATTTTTTTAAATAGTTTTGCTGGCCAAGTGGCACAGCGCAGCGGAAGCTCCTATCTAACGACCACCTGCAATTGGCTTCCTACGGTCAGCTCGGCTCTGATACCAAGTTGTCACGGACCCGGACTCCACATGTGGTTAGGGGAACGCGAAGTCGCCAAGGACCGAAGGACTCGTCAGCCCGGTGGCACGGTACCTGCGCCGTACGCACCGAGGCGGAACGATCCGACACCCGCCCCGTGCGAGCCGGCCGGAAGCGACCAATCTTCCCAGAACCACAAATAGATTCCAGATACCGGTGAAGGGGTAATACCGCGTGATAAGCCTGCGCTCCGCGATGGTCATAGGAGGACTAGAGCTCGGGATATTCATCCCCTCAACCTAACCTAGCCACGATGTGCGACTCTGGGAGGATCCAGCTCTGCTCTGCCGTCAGCGCGAGGCGTGACGGTCGTAGGAGACTTAGCGAGTACGGGACGAATCCCCTGGATCAGCTCAACCCAAAGCTACACAGGACTAGTGGTTCGCTCACCTCTGCCATCACGAAACGCAATCCTAGCACACAATACTACCGCTGCACAGTTGTCCACATACTTCATCACATACCCGCATTGTACATGGACAACCACAAGTAACAACTCGGATATCACAACAAAGCTCTACAAATACGATATTAATAGTAACTACCCACGATGGGGCAACACATTACATCATTCGGCCATAACTGAAAACATATCCGAGTACGGAGAAGTTAAACGACAGCGGAAACAAGGTAAATGAGTCCCACAGCGGCATAGTGACCGCTGAACAAAAGCTACAACCTATCCCATGAATCAACTAACTAACCGAGGAAACACAATTTCAGGCATCATCAAAATAGTCTTCGAACACCGGCTCACCTGCAAGCTCCAGGAGTAACCTGGGTGAGTACGAACGTACTCGCAAGACTTATTCGTGCTTGATTAAATGTCCTAAACATACTAGTATAACACAATTAAACATGATGCATATACGATTAACAAAATCTAGACAATACCAGTAATCTACCAACATCCCAAGGAATAACATGAGATCACCAACAACTCAAATTTTCATATATCTCAAATCAGGGGGTGTGATGGTAACCACTAGTCACATGTGCTCAAAATATAAACTCAGTGGCTCACTTGCCATTTCCCAGTTACGTGGGACAATATTCACATAAGCTCCCAGTTACGTGGGGCAATATTCACTTAAGCTCCCAGTTACGTGGGGCCATATTCACATAAGCTCCCAGTTACGTGGGGCAAAATTCTCATCTCAATATCTCCACATTGACAGTGTACCATCACGACCACACCTCAATTTAATCTCTCGGACCGTTACCGGCAGCCGATCACCCTGAGTGCAAAGAGTGCCTTATCCCTTGGAGGTTGCAAGGCTCCAAGGGTCTTAGTCTTACCTCAACTACACCCCAGCATCGCTGTCGCTAACGTCCACGCGTGACAAGGGGAGTAATCACGATGGAGTCACCTCAGGGTTGGTATCGCGACAACTTCTTCCCCCGGTCGCAACATGCCACTCCAATGATACCAACTTTATCCATCTGACACTTTCCCTTCGACTCTCACATCTCACTTCAATATGTTCAAGTAATTAGTTCATCGATTCAAACTCAACCATGACCAGACCTAATTCACCGCATACCCTAGTCATGCTAGTTTAATCGATTTCGACCACAAGTCCTAAGTAACAATCCACACATCACATATATATAAGTAAAAACAAGTACTGAACAAATAGAAGATGCAACAAGCTCTGCTTGCCTGGTTGCTTGGGGAAGTACGGGAAGCAGGCGCGAGAATTCCAGAATACTCAAAACACCGGTAAGAAGCAAGCGACCTCTAAAAAGGGAAGAACAAGCCTAAGAAGCTAATTTGAAAGTGACGAAGATGCATGGATGCAATGGACATGGATGCAACTACGGTGGATTAAAAATAAGGGTATAATCGCACAAGCAGGTTAGTATTCATTCCAGGTTTTGGGTTGGGTTTTAGTTGTGGTACAGCTTTAATCATGGATGAACCTAGAATATGGGTGCATGCATGGGATACGATATGCAACCAAGGAGAAAGGCTTTAACTTTATAATTAGGGTTAGGGTTCGTTCGATTAATTCGTAGTTGTGGTGGAGGAGAACACGGAGTCGTGATTATATTCGAGCCGTTAGGCGAATGATGACACTAGGCATTCTAAGGTTGGCTGTTAAGCTAGATTCTCTAGGATCCATACATTTAGGGTTTACTTAGATTTAGCATGTCCTGTCTTCTTCTCAGTAAAGAACAAAATATTGCATGTCTCATGCCCAATATTAGCGCATCATTTAACAACAAGTAGGTTCATCTAGTCACTTTGGTAGATACTAGAGTTCCCAGCTAACCTAATGCTCGTTGCATGACCCCACATGTCATAGAACTAGGTGCTATTTTCTTTTCATTTAAACTTGTGAGCATGTGGTGCATGAGATTGCTCTTGGGAGTATCTATGGCATGGCTAACACTTGGGTTTACGTAAACAGGGAACAGGTGTGAAACCGAACTATTACTTACTTTCTTACTGGCGTCTAGCATCTAGCATTCATCCAAGCATCAAACCGATGAATTAATAACTATTTTGGCTTAGCCGTGCGCAGCAATTGACTCCAGTGATAAATGAGGCAGGATATCAGCGGTACCAATTAATGGTTAGTTGATTTTACTTGT
Source organism: Stipa capillata (assembly GCA_019208055.1). Taxonomy (NCBI): domain Eukaryota; kingdom Viridiplantae; phylum Streptophyta; class Magnoliopsida; order Poales; family Poaceae; genus Stipa; species Stipa capillata. The sequence continues at coordinate 133,939 of JAGXJF010005679.1, read as the reverse complement.
TATTACCCAAATGAATCAAGGGGGGTCTTGACATGGATTGACCGGAGCATTCAAATTCGAAAGCAATCCATTTGTCTAGGCATGAGCTAACCGAAATGTTTGGCCTTATCTGCCGGTTATTGAGCGTGTCCAACATTAGGTAATGTCATCAGTTATAAAAGAGTCATAACCGGACATGTATAAGGGTACCTTCGGATTGAGGTAAGCCACTAGGGAAGTTTGTACCGTGAACATTACTTTATGCGGTAACCAGTGCAATTAGTGTTAGTGACTAGTACTAATCTGTGCATTAAAAGATTGATTATTAGCTAGTTTGTTTTACCCGATGTATAGCAGTTAACTCAAGTAATTAGCCGATAGTGAGAGCAGATTGCCCGAGCGTTAGGGTTTGAAATATGTTGATTTAATACAACTGACTTTCACTAGTTTAGCCGACCAGATTAATACTCTAATTAATTAGCTAACGGTAACTGCATCTACTCACTATTATCCCGTAACCATTTATCTGTAATTAAAGAACAGTTCTGCTATTGAATGTTGTCGGAGTCTCATTGCTTAACTTCAGCTCAAAACATGCGCGACTGAATCGGTCGACCGTTTGCCTGGTCGGTGGCGAGTCCGTGAGAAGGGCAAGGAAGCAAAAAGAGAAAGAAGTGGGGGTGGCCAACAGCGCGCAGTGGTCAAACAATCCTCAGATGGTGTATTAGTCCATTGATTACAGTTGTTAGGAATGTCTTAACCGAAGGCCTCACAAGAAATAATAGCAAGAAAAGAAAAATGGGTTGAGCTGGTTCCAAAGTGGCTCACCGGCGACGAAACCACCGACGACGGTGCACCAATGGGGCGGCGGGCTTGGGCCCGGTGGCTTGGCAGCCTGCCACGGCGGCGGTGGGTGGCGGTTGGGGCCGCGCAGGCGGCGATGGAGCACCGGGGAGCGGCAACAGGGCGCGGCGGAGGGGCGCTGGTGGAAGGGAGCGGCGGGGCTTCCGGGGCTAGCGGCGCACGGTGGAGGAGCAGCACGGCACGGGAGAGGAGCTGGCCGGCGGGAGCTAGGGCGGAGGATGATGGCGAGCGGCGAGGAGAGCCCGAAGCTCCGGCGGCGGCGGGAGATCAACGGAGGACCGGAGTCAGGCGACGGCGGCGCGGAGCAGGGGCTGGCCGGAGGGGAAAGGGGAGAGCGGCCGGGTGCTCGGGTGGTTGCCGTGGAGGGTCGCCGGCGGGCGAGCGGCGGAGGAGATGCAGCCGGTGGTGAGCGGGGGCGGCAGATCCGGCGATGGATGGGGAGATGGGGGGCGACGGCGTGGAGGAGCAAGGGGAGCGGCGCGGCAGGTCCGGCGGGGGAGCCCGAGAGCGGCGGGGTAGGCGGCGGCCGCTCGGATGGTGGTGGAGGCGCGCCGGCAGCTGCCGCTGGTGGCGGCGGGGATCTGGTGGGGAGATGCGGCGGACGGGAGGCGCGGCAGGGGAGGGCTCGGGCGGCGGCGCCCCGGGTCCGAGCGTGGAGGAGGGCGGCCGGAGGTGGAGGTGGAGGTGGCCAGCGGTGCTGCGCTTGGAGGAGGAGGCGCGGGTGGCCGGCGGTGAGCTGGGAGCAGAGCAAAGGAGGAGCGGAGGTGGAGCAGCGGGTAGCTCATGCATGTGGGCGATTCTTAGGTGGACTGAATGCTCAGGAGGTGGGGGATTTAGGGGTATGACATGCAGAGATTGAAGCTTCACCTGTAGGCAGGATTTGGAGGAGAGAAGGTGACGGTGGGGTTTGCATCTTGGGGTTGAAGGAACTAGGGAGGGCAGTAGGAAGAAGATGACTTGTAGTGAATTTATTGTACTGGGGTTAGCTGCTACGTAGAGAAGAGGAGGCTACCAGGTGGAGAAAAGGTGAGCTGCCAGCGGGTCCCACTGCAGGGGAGTTGTCTTTTCTTTTTATTTTTCTTTGGTTTTGTTTCTTTTACTGATATAATTTATCTCTACTTTATTTAGGACTAATTTTGGACAAGAGAGGAAATTTAGAAAAGAACAATCTTAAGATGTATATATATATATATATATATATATACCTGCAGGTCCGGTCGTACATCTTTTTCGGGGTGTTTAGAGCTTGAGAGAATAACTTAAGGTATTTTCTGAGTGAAATTGTTTTCGTAAATTTTATCTAAGCCGATTTCATGCCGTGTTTTCTAGGGTTTTCGAGTTGAGTCAATTTGAATGGTTTAGATGCATGCACATGATGAAAGGAACTTCGATTATACACGATGATCTTTACTGACCTCGTGTTTTAAGAAATAGGGTCATTACAAGATCTTTCAAACATTCTAAACCCAACACTTTAACTTCGAGTTGATTCAAAAGGGTCAGTTTGCGGGAAAGAGCATCCGCCACCACATTTTCTTTACCCTTTTTGTATTTGACTACATAAGGAAAAGTTTCAATGAATTCAACCCTTTTTGCATGTCTTCGGTTCAATTTAGCTTGACCCTTAAGATATTTCAAAGACTCATGATCGGAATGAATAACAAATTCTTTTGGCCAAAGATAGTGTTGCCACACTTCAAGAACACGAACCAAAGCATACAACTCTTTATCATAAACCGGGTAATTAAGTTGAGCACCATTCAATTTCTCACTAAAATAAGCGACTGGTTTTCCCTCTTGCATGAGAACACCCCCTATACCGATCCCACTAGCATCACATTCAACTTCAAAGGTTTTAGTGAAGTCCGGTAAAATGAGCAAGGGTGATTCAGTTAAGCGTTTCTTTAATTCTTGAAAAGCAATTTCTTGAGATTGCCCCCATACAAAAGGAACATTTTTCCTAGTCAATTCATTCAAAGGGGAAGCAATAGCACTAAAATCCTTGACAAAACGATGGTAAAAACTTACGAGGCCATGGAAGCTACGCACTTGACTCACATTGATAGGGGTAGGCCAATTCTTAATTGCTTCAATTTTGGACTCATCTACCTCTATGCCATGAGTAGAAACAACAAAGCCTAAGAACACAAGTTTCTCCGTGCAAAAGGTGCATTTCTCAAGATTAGCAAACAAGCGTTCATTTCTAAGCACAAGTAGGACTTGCCTAATATGAGAAGCATGATCATTCAAAGTCCTACTATACACAAGAATGTCATCAAAGTAGACCACAACAAATTTGCCAATAAAGGATCATAAAACATGATTCATCAAGCGCATGAAAGTGCTAGGAGCATTGGATAAACCAAAAGGCATGACAAGCCATTCATACAAGCCAAATTTGGTTCTGAAAGCGGTTTTCCATTCATCTCCCTCGTTCATTCTTATTTGGTGGTAGCCACTCTTTAAGTCAATTTTAGAGAAAATTGTAGCACCACTAAGCTCATCAAGCATATCATCTAGCCTAGGAATAGGATGACGATATCGCACGGTGATATTATTGATGGCTCGACAATCAACACACATACGCCAAGAACCATCCTTTTTGGACACTAGAATAACAGGAACGGCGCATGGGCTCAAGCTTTCGCGAACGTACCCCTTGTCAAATAGCTCCTGTACTTGACATTGAATTTTCTTGGTCTCCTCGGGGTTGGCGTGGTAAGGTGGCCGGTTTGGAAGTGGCGCTCCCGGAATGAGGTCGACGCGGTGCTCGATGCCTCGAATGGGTGGTCCCGCCGGGACCTCATCGGGGAAAACATCCTCGAACTCCTGCAAAACACGAGACATAGCTAGAGGAAGTGGAGGTGAATCATTAGTCAAAGCAACTACATCTTTGTATACAAGTACAAAGTATAGAGTAGGCGGGTCACTCTTCACTCCTCTCATCTCGGATTTGGTGGCTAGCATCACTAAGCCTCTACTCTTATCCTTACTCTTCTCTCTCATTTTGGGCTTGTGGCTCGCGCTCATCAAGTTATGGGAGTCGCTCAAGATTGTTCTCTCTCGCTCACTTCTCTTCTTCTCCTCTTGAAGCCTTGCCAACTTTTGAGCATTGTCGGCGATGATTTGGCTTGGCGTCATAGGACGAAGCACATACTCCTTATGGTGCCACTTGAAGATGTACTCGTTTGTGTGGCCGTCGTGGCGCGCCGATCGGTCATATTGCCATGGGCGCCCCAAAAGGAGGTGGCACACCGTCATGGGTACCACATCACACTATGGTGTCTTGGTAGGCCCCAATCTTGAAGGACACTTGCACCATATGTTGGATCTTGACGTGCCACTATCACTCAACCATTGCACATGGTAGGTATGTGGGTGCTTCTTATATTTCAGGTTGAGCTTGGAGCATAACTCTTGGCTTGCCAAGTTGTGACAACTTCCTCCATTGATTATGACTTTGATGGTTTTGCCGTCGATTGCGGCCTTGGTTTGGAAGAGGTTGCACCACTGTTCAGGTTCATCTTGATGTTAGACAGTGAGAATCTTCTTGGTGACAACAAGGGACGGACCCGACTCGGTCTCACAATAGATTCGCTCTTGTCCATCTTCATATTCTCCTTCCTGCTCAAGCCTAGCTACTTCATGAACGGCATCAATCTCGCATTCGCTTGCGGTCTCATACTCGCCTTCTTCGGTGATCAACATGACTCGTGCATTGGGGCACTCTCTTTGCATGTGACCACGTCCTTGGCACTTGAAGCATACAATGTCGCGAGTCTTGCCCGTGAAAGCCATTGAAGAGGCATTGCTTTGAGCCGGTGCACCCTTTGAGGAAGAGGCGATAGGCCGGCTTGTATTAGACCATTGGCGCACACTGGCACTTCCACTTCCTGTCTGACTTTCTGTTCTAGTTGATGCAGCTCTTGGAGCGAACTTTGCACTTGGAGTGGGGCAAGGAGCAACTGCCGTGGGGCGTGAGGTGTAGGATTTGGGGCATGAGGTATACGCCGCTGACTTGGAGTAGCGGGCATCCTCTTGAACCTGGCGCTCTGCCTTGATAGCTTGGTGCACTAACTCCACAACTGTGTTGTAGGGTTGATAGTCGGCGATGCGCTTTATTGGGTGGTTCAATCCGGCCAAGAATCGTGCCATCGTTTGCTCTTCAGTCTCTTGGACATTAGATCGGATCAAGGCGGTCTCTATTTCCTTGTAGTATTCTTCAACTGTCCGACTTCCTTGTTTGAGATCTTGAAGTTTCTTGAAGAGATCTCGTTTGTAGTACTTGGGCACAAAACAGGCTCGCATCTCTCTTCATCTCCGCCCAAGACATGACAGGTGGTTCCCCATGTTCACCTCGTTGATTCTGCACTTGCTCCCACCAAATGAGGGCATATCCATCGAACTCAAGGGAAGCCATTGCAACCTTCTCTTCGGTGTAATTGTGCATCTGAAAGACCTTGTTCACTTTGAGTTCCCATGTGAGGTACTCTTCTAGATCAATGGAATCACCGGAGAACTTGGGCATTGTGAACTTGAGCTTGCCAAATTTTTCCTCCCCATCTCCTTGATGATCCCTCTGCCGATGGCCGGTACCTTCATCATGGTAATTCCGTCTTCTGAACCCTCTTCCTGGATGTCTTGGATGCCTTGGTTCACTTGGCTAACAAAGACTAGATCCTCCCTCAGAAGCACTTCCCTCATTGTCATCATGCCCATGGCGGCTCCTTGATCACCCTGGGTTGTAGGGCCCATGAGTCGGAGCTCTGGCTCTTGATGAAGAAAGAGGGGCTCGGTGTCTTGGGGTTCCTCTAGCTTGAGCTCGCCGTGCTGCCATCTCGGCATCGGTCTCATCAAGAGGCTCTTCTTCATCAATATCTGCTTCTGGAACTTGGCCTCGAAGCGCTTGTACAACTTCCTGCACAATGCTTGTCTTCATTGATTCCATTTGTCAAGTCATGTCGTGCCTCAAATGGTCCACAGTGTCATGGAGGCTCCATTAGAGGGCCAAGTGTTGCCCTCGAGTCACACAATCTTCATTATCACTCGCTCCGTGTGATCCGTTCCTAGACATGGTTAGCAAAAACAACAATATATGTGAGTGTGTGGAATTTTGGGAACTCTCTCACCTCACCTTGTGGAATTTTGGGAACTCTCTCACCTCACCTTCCACCGAAGTCCTTGGCTCCTTGGATTGAAGGATCGACGGCCCGCGGAGGGTAAAAGTGACCCTCAAGAGTGGGTTGAAGGAGTTCCTAGTTCCAAAGGACTCACTCACACAAGCTTTTAGTGGATCTTGGAAAGGATTAGCACAACTCACTAAGCAAATGGGTAATGAGATATTGCAAAGGTTAGTAATAATCCAATATAGAACAATGCAATAAGAGTTGATCTCAAAGATATACGCGAAGCACAAGACAACCCACTCACAAAGATGATGGGATTTGTGCAACCAAAGGAATGAGCTAAAACAAGATTGTTCCTAGCGAAGACTAGAAGCTCTTGTTGCACAAATACTAGGAAAGACGCTAGCTCGATTGCCAAAATGTAGGGTTAAGGATTTGCACACTCGGCTACTCCTCTACCTTAGGTTTTCTTCCAAACTCTGTGTTTTCCTACAAGATGGTCATGGCACTTGCTTGTTTCTTTATCTCTTTTCTTTCTTCTTCCCCTTTTATATATATATATCACTTTTCTTCCTCTTTTTCTTTGTGCCAAGACTTTACAAGACTAACGGTTTTCAAATTGCTTGGGACAGGGGTATTCTAAACAGCACGAGTGTACAAGGCCCTAGCAATCATCAAAGAGCTAGTCTTAATAGGATCAAAGTTTTCACAAAAGATAGATTGGCTCACAAAGAAAAGAGGGCAAGAGTAGATGGTTATACCTTGCACGAGGCGGACTGGAAATGCACTGTCAGGAGATTCCGGGGTAGCCTATCCGGATACTCCGGGTGGGCCCGGAGATTCCGGGTTATCCCAGACACTCCGGGATGTATCCCGAGAGGGGCGAAATCTGCTGCTGAAGGCCAGAGATTCCGGGGGTAGGGGTCCGGAATGTCCGGGTGTGCTGAGATCTTCAGATCTGAAATAGGGGTGGCTCGAAAAACGCAAAACGGAGAGGGGTTTTTTTTGGGAGAAATGTCAAAGCAACGCAAAAGGAAGGTTAGATCAATAAATATAGCAAAGATCTAGTGGATCAAAACCAACCAAAGCTCACCCAAAACTCCAAATTGCATCTAGATCTCAAATCGGGCTCTTTTTGTGGGATTTTCGAAATAGGCAAGAAAAACTAAAAGAAAGCTAGAAATTGGGGGTAGAGCAAGAGGGGTTACAAATCCAAATCGTGAAAACCTTGAGCTCTGATACCAAGTTGATACGGGGGCTCCCGATCTTCACGATTTGGACAAGGATAACTAGGCAAGCCTAATTGGAAACCCACCCCAACAACAAACCCCAATGGGAAAGCCTTTGGAGACTAAGAACCAATTCAACAAACCTCTCACTTGAACTCCTCGATTACCATCCGGGGGCGCGCGCCGGTCCTCACAATCCAAGAGATTACAAGGCCTAAGATGGAACTCCTAATCTAGAGGGATTAACCCTAGATGAGGAGCAAAGCTCTCTTTAGTCTTAATAACAAGTCTAATCTTAATTAGGGTTAGGGTACAGGTATTTATAGTCCTAACCCCGTAACCCTTGGTGGGGAAGCCACTCCGTTACATGGGCCTCGGCCCGTTACTGTGCGCAGACAGTGGTGCCCGGACATTCCGGGGTATCCTGTCCGGAATGTCCGGACGTGGTGCCCGGACATTCCGGGTGGATGCCCGGAATGTCCGGACGTCTTGATCAATGAACGTCCGGAGGGTTGGAGCTGTTGCTCCGGGCCGTCCGGAGTCTTCGGGGTGAGGTCCGGATTGTCCGGGTGTGGAGTCGATAAGCGCTGCTCTCGGCCACCCATCCGGAGTGTCCGGGGTAGGCCGGAGTGTCCGGGTACCTTCCCGAGAGGAGCTCTTTGCCTTGGCCGTCCGGAGTATCCGGTCCCGGATATCCGGACTGTCCGGATGTAGTGTCCGGAGTGTCCGGATGTCCTTGTCCGGAATGTCAAGACATGCAGTCTGAGCTGAGTTGTGACTTCCTCCACCACTTGGCTTCACTCCGCTTTGTTGATCCTTCGTACCTGAGTAAGCATAGAGTCAAAGCATCAGGCAGCATACCATTCAAGCTCAAGTCAATTGGAGATGTATCAAGGAATAGAGTCACCTCATGTTGTAGCGCCTTAGCTCGAGCTCTTGTCATGGGACCAATAGGTTTTGGCCCTGCATTTTGATTTTAATTGCCAAGGGTAACTTTAGTTTCTACATTTGTGATTGTTTGTTACCACAAGAAAGATTATCCTATAACATCAATTATACTAACAAAAGGGTTGCATCTTCTTAGTTTGGGCAAATGGATGCTTAGTATTTAATTGTCAGTCAATACAGCAAGTCTCAGTTTTTATTCCATGTTGCTTACACAATTACCCATATTTACTATTTCATATATTTTTTATTACACTAAAATGTAATATTATCTATGTGCCTTCTACACACAATTCAGTTGTATGATGGCAGTTTCTAATGTTGGTGTTACTGGTCTATATGCACTTGGTTGTGAAATTGACAATGAGAAGATGGAACTCATGCTGTCCCAAGTGAAAGACAAGGACATTACTGAGCTCTTGGCTGCTAGAAGGGAGAAGTTTGCTTCAGTTCCATGTGGTGGTGGTGGTGTGGCTGTTGCAGTAGCTGCTCTTGCTAGTGGAGGCGCTGGCGCTGCTCCTGCAGCTGAGTCAAAGAAAGAAGAGAAGGTTGTGGAGAAGGAAGAGAGCGATGATGTAAGATCACTGTTCTCACATATGCCTGTTTTAGCTATTTCCGTCATATTCGATGATTGCTCTGCTGTTACCTAAGCATTACAGCTTCCATGAAACTACTGCTATCCCATGCATGTTGCTATGCTTTCAGAAGTTCTTACATTATTGTAACATGCATTATATGCTTTTTCATGTGTGACCAACAACTTTCTCTGCATTTCATCTCTTTTAACATATGGTACTGCACGTTGATATGCCATGATGTTAGTATTATCTCGTACTGTTCTAACAATTTATGTCACTTCTACTTGTAGGACATGGGCTTCAATCTGTTCGACTAAGTTATGGAGCCTCTTCTATCATCAATATCAGTCTTTGGGCAAGAAACTAGAGTCAATGATGTTTGTAGCCTTTCGTTTCGCTGAGTCGTAAACACTGTAAAGACTTGTTTCCTACTATGTTTTGATTAGTAAATGCGGCTCCAAGGAGGCAAAGTCACCGCCCACACCTAGTTCAACTGAGGAGGACATGAAAGGTAACAATATAGGTGTTGTGATGGTCCCACAAAAGCATGTGCAAAATGTTGAATGCTTGCATGATGTGCAAGAACCTATTATTTCTTCTCATGCTATCTTGATTCTTCCATGTGACAAATTGCTTGCAAATCATGTTGATCATGTGTAGTTAGTTATACATGATGAAGTGCTTAGTAGGATATCTTTTGATCAATCCATATGTCATGTCATGCTTGATAATCCCATTACTTTGTCTAGTGCTATGGATAACATTTCCGAAATCACATCTTTGAAATCTTTTAATAGCACCTATGCTTACCATTTCAAATTCCATTTGATTGGTGAATATGCTCTAGATGATAAATTTATGGTTTGTGGCATGAATATCACTTGCAATGAAATTGCCATGTTGAAATTGCATATTTTGGGCAATCCATCTTATATACCATGCCATAAACACTTTCCCATGCATGATGATTATAATGCCATATGTGTTGCAAGAAACAAGATGACTACTTGTTCTTTCCAAAAGGTTTCTTGCAATTGTGTCCATATCCTCAACGAGCCATATAATGAACATTGTCAAATTTCTCCTTTTCTTGCAACAAATATGTTGAACAGTTGCTCTTTCCGAAGATTTGCTTGCAACAAGGATAATATGCTTGAAAATGGGAAGGTCCCTAAAACTTTCTCTTACACCTTAGGTGAATTTGATAAAATGAATGTGAAACATGCTCATTTGACTTATTTGCACAATGTAGATCACAAGAATAGGGGTGCCATGGATGTCATGTTTGATGAATCATATTTACCATGCACTTTTAATTCAAATAATGTTGTGCACAATAAAAGACATGTCTTAATGGATGACGTGTACATATACCACGCATACACATTCTATTTGCTACAAATTTTGCGTGCTAATGGCGTTGTGCGAGGAAAGGAATACGTCAAGACGTATGACGTGTTCATCTACCACGCATACACATTGTTTGTTTGGCTTAGTGTTGGTGCAGGAAATAATGTCTACACATCAACGGCCGAACAGCATGAGCTGACCAAAAGAAGTTTAAACATCCAAGAAATGTTCATGCCAAGCACCGCTACGCGTCAAGAGCTAACAAGGAAAGCAAGACGAAACCTCACCAAGGTGAATTCTTTCCCTTGTGACAACCCCCTCATAAGCTTTAAGGATGGTCTACTCTTTGAGTGTTGTTTCTTCTTCATTGTCAGCTTGATATACATCTTGGAAGGAGAAGGAACACCGTGGAGTACCAACTTCAAGGGAGGCGAAGGTGCGAGGCATCGACGGGAAGAAGCTTGGAGATCATCCCTCTTTAGCATTGAAGGCGTAGAGTCGAGGACGACTCCTTTTCAAGAAGGGGGGAATGATGCGGGCATCGCCATGGACAACACTCTATCAAGCTATTCAAATCCAAGCGACACGTGTATGGATCCTTATGTCTCCAAGACATGGCATGAAGAGGTGAATCTTCTCCTTTACACGTGCCCACCTAATCCTACCTTGAATGGTATGCTACCTAATGCTTTGACTCTAAATATGCCAAGGTACCAAGGACCGACCAAGGTGGAAGGCAAAGGAATCAAGGGACAGTTTCAGAGCACCAAGCCCAAGGTGGAGAGAGGTCGGAGCAAGAGAGAGGCGCCAAGTAGAGGTTGGAGCAAGAGAGAGGCGCCAAGTATCAAGCCCAGCCATGCCCGGGGCAGCGGGACCGAGGAAGGGACTCCAATCTTCAAGCTCAACCACACCCGTACTCCTGCCTCGGACCCTCCGGACGTCCACTAAAGAAGAAGGCCCGGACTGTCCGGCTGAGGCCCGGACCCTCCGGATGGCCGGACATTCCAGCCCGGACAGTCCGGCTGATGGTCCGGATCTTCTCTGGAAGACCTGGACTGCAGCCCGGACAGTCCGGCTGAGGGTCCGGATCCTCTCTGGACAGCCCGGACTGTAGCCCGGACCCTCCGGCCACCCGGACAGTCCGGCCTCCAAATCCGGACAGTCCGACCTGCCTGCGTGCAGTGTAAACGGGCCACGGCCCATGTATCCAAGGGGGTCGAGGTTAGACTATAAATACCGTACCCCTTCCCTAATTAGGGCTTAGACTTGTTGTTTAGACTTAAGAGAGCTTTGCTCCTCATCTAGGGTTAATCCCTCTAGATTAGGAGTTCCATCTTAGGCCTTGTAATCTCTTGGATTGTGAGGACCGGCACGTGCCCCCGGATGGTAATCGAGGCGTTCATTGAGAGGAGGAGTTGATTTGAGTCCTAGTTCCAAAGGCTTGCCCGTTGGGGTTTTGTTGTTGGTTTGGGATTTCATCTAGGCCCTCCTAGTTACCCTTGTCCAAATCGTGAAGATCAGGAGCCACCGTATCAGAGGGAGTACTGTACAACAAAGGCTCAAGCTTGTGGAGATATTTTCCTTCCACTGTTTATTGTCGATTTGATTGTAGTGTACATAGTAATGTTGAATCCCCATCCATTTTTACCGGTCTGCGTAATTCTATTGTGTTTTAGCAGACTTATTTTGCTACAAATCTGAATATTCAAGTGTGGCCATTGAGGTGTATGCATATGTGACATGTCTAAGTGAAAGGACATTAATGACTAAGATGTCACCTAGAGGGGGGGTGAATAGGCTTTTTAAATTTCACTTCCGGATTTAGCTTAATCCTAATGCGGAATTATACTAATTGGATTTTCACAAGCTCAAATCCTAATATGCTAGTTTTTCATATGAGCATAACCACCCTATGTTAATATATCAAGGTTTGCAATCCTAGGGTGACAAGCAAGCAATTCAACTTCTATAGGAGATATACAAGTAATGTATTTCAAGTATGAAATGCGATAAGTAAAGGAGACAAGAGACAAACGATGTATGACCCGGAGCTCGGATATCCACCGATATCCTACGTCTGCGTTTGAGGACCCGATCACGCTTGATCAAAGGTGGGCTCTCTCTCAAACCACTTCCTCTCGAGAACTCTCTGGAGTCTCCCCGATCACTATGGTTAGCTCTTTCCTCCACTATCGGAGATGGCGAGCTCCACAACCACTTCACAATCTCCCGGGCCTCCTCACAAACTTTTTGAGGAGATCACCAAGCCACCACCACAAATGTTTGGATGTCTGGATATCATCTTCTCATGGGGTTCATGAACTCGACATCTTGTTGCATGCCCATGAGTCACACCTAACCTCACACTTACACAAAGCATACATCGCATAGGGTTAATGATCAAAAGCAATACACAATTGCTTACCTTCATTCGATCACATGAAGCCACAACTAGTGTTCTTCGCTTGAACTCCTAGCATCGTGTCTTGATCATCTTTGCTCAACTCATGAGCACTTCTTTTTGACTATCGTGAGCTCATGACATGAACTCCTTCATCTTGGTCAACTCTTTACTTCAATCCAACTTATGGATCCTTTAGTCACCTGAGCCACACAAGTGACTTAGCATTCATGCTCTATTGCCAAACGTTTCAAGTCCAACTCATGGACTTCCTCTTTATCTTCTACCTCGATCATCTCCGAGGTTTCTTCTTTCTATCTTCTTCTTGATCACATGAGCATCACCTAGAGCCGGATCTCGATGCATCTCTTTTGATCTTATGGAATTCCTTATGAATCCATCTTCTATCCGCATGCATCACCTATAGAACACAAGCTCATAAACAATTCTAAACATAATTGTTAGTCCATAGGTATTGTCATTAATTACCAAAACCACACTTAGAGGCTAGATAAACCTTCAATCTCCCCCATTTTGGTAATTGATGACAATCTCACTAGAGGGTTATATTTGAAAAATAAGGTTATAGGTATACATCTCATCCGAGAATAATATGTATACTAAGAACAAGTTTTGGTAGCATTTGAAGATCACAAAGATGTCAAAGGTTTCCAAAACCGGCTTTACTAGCATCAAACACCGCTAAGGTTTTGATGTTAATAGAACCAATCATATGTATAAAGCAAACTCCCCCACAATCTATGCATGTGTGAATGAATCTTGAATATCATTGCATATATTGTTCATTTCAAATTTTGAATGGGGTTTCACTTTTACATATGAACTAAAGAAACAAGCATTACAATATATATATCACAATTAAAGATGCATGCAATATATATATATATATATATATCACAATTAAAGATGCATGCAATATCACAATTAAAGATGTATGCAAGCAACCAAGAATATCACAAAGATATCAAAGCCAAGTATGCACATTTCTCCTCCTCTATTTGTTTAACCTCAAATCCTCCTCCTCCATTTTAACCTCAAACAAATATAACCTCTACAAATTCTCCCCCGATTGACATCAATGCCAAAATGGAAGAATTTTAGAGGTCTTGCCAAGAATACTAGCCTTCTCCCACAAAAGAGTGATCAAAAGCTAATGCACCACCACGTAGAGTATGAGCTCCCTCAAAGTATGTGCATTTCTTATAATTTGAGTGAAATCAAATGCACTTATTCAATTATGAATAGTTTGAGGAGATCACACTATACTATGGATCCAAATGATACAACAATGTGTTAAGATATGACATTTAAGCACTTCACATGTCTAATATGCATCCACAAGATCTAAAAGATATATCTTGGACAAGAGATAAAAGATACCAATTGAAAAATATTCCAATTGAAGGCAAAAACAAGACGGGTCCAAAATATATCTAAACATGAGTGCACCAAGAAATATGCAATAAAAGAAATAGGCACTCATTAGCTCCCTATACCCATCCTAATCTGCTCCCCTAAACTCCCACAAAGGAAGAAGAGAAGATGTCTATCAAAGCTACTAAGGATGGATCAATGATAAGGAAGCAATAGACTTAGCTCAAGTTGAACATAGCAAAATTCTTGACATTATAACAATTTTTTGTTTATCACAAGATGTCAACATCTCATAAGCTTAGATGTTCAAGATAGCCACTATAGGGAAAAACGGACTAGAGGAGAGAGTTCTACACATCCAACTAGCAAAAGAAACCAAATATAGCAATAGTTGAGATGTTTCAAACTAAAGCCTATATACCTCAAGCGAAATAGATAAAAAAAATTCAATTTTCATCACTATTGCACATGAGAGAGACTTAAGTATTTGATATGAATTCATTTGCATATTTGGCATTAATGAATCATGAACATGATTTTACAGATCCCACAAACTATGCTACTTCAATTTGCTCATATTTGTAATAAAGATATTTTTTTTGGGCACTTGCAAGAAACACATTTTCGCAATTAATTTTCATGCTATGATGCAACCTACAAAAGGTTGAATCCTTTTTATTAAATGCATGAATGGAGTGTGAGTTACTGAGATAGCATTGGAGAGAAGTAGTAGGTAGTTTTTTTCTTCATCCTAGCTTGGCTTCCACTTAGCAATTGGTGTCTTTCTCCTTCATTATGTATTGATACCAATTGATAATAATTGAGAAGGCATTCTTTATGAGTAAGATATATATCCAATCCATCTCCATTGTACCTAAAACACATTTAAGTACAATTGGGTCTCCAAACTCATTGGGTCCAAAGACATAGAGCAAAACTCTCCAAAAATATGTACATATAGGTATGAAATTGGTACAATTGAGATATCATGCACACTTTAACCATTTAAGACTTTGGGAGAAGTTTTCCTTATGAGTTAGATCAAAGGAAGCAAACAAGCTATATATATCCCTATCAAATTTGAACATGCAAGCATGACATACCAAAGATCACAAGGATACAATTTTGGACACAAGATATCTCATTAAAACGAAGATCCATATGAATAGCCATCAAACACAAAGTTGTCCAAATTGTATCAATACTCAACACAAGAGATCAACCACATAGTTTAACACATAAACTAGAGGAAAAAGTTTGAGCTTATGTTAGAGATATTATAAGAATAATCATATAAGCTTAACGCACACAGAAACCATATAGATAGATAAACCACGCTAAAAGAATATCTCAACTCATGCTGAAACTAGACACCCGGAGATTTCGGGTGCATCCGGACATTCCGGGGCCCGGAGATTCTGGGGTAATTTTTTCGGATACTCCGGATGCACTGAAAAGATATATCAGCCCTTGGGAGGATAGCCGGATATTCCGGACTAACAGGTCCGGATACTTCGGACACAGTTTCAAAACAAGAATAGAGACATGAGCACAAAACTCAGAAAAATATTTTTCATGCCACCAACTAGCATCATATAATCAAGACGAGCTATAATTGGTGATAGTCCAGACAAAGAGATGATCCAACAAAGGTTCTTGAGATCATTAGAGCCCGAAGCACCTAAAATCTCAAACTTCTAGATATGACACTCATGGATCAATTAATGGATGTTTCGATTTTGGTTTTATGTGAGCTTGACATAGCACACAACAACTAGATAAGCAATGATATCAATATTATGTGGTATTTCTCAAATGTTCACATTTTCTTGACTAGTGATATGCACAAGGCATAACACTCCCACATAATGTGATACTCCATTGATTTCTACAAAAACCAACTAAAGATCAATAAGGATCCAACTAAAGTCTAAAGCAACCATTTTGATGAAAAATGGATAAGATCAACTCAAGGACTTATCGAACCAAAATAGTGAATAGAAGAGATATTACCATGTATGAGCTCAACATGCCACACAGAGACTAGATAGTCTAGGATATCAATTCTAGGTGGCATTTCTCATATGTTCACATTTTAAGTTTGTGATATGCACAAAAGCACAATACTCTTCCATGATGTGATAGACCATGAAATTCTCATAAGAGCCAAATGGACTCGAAATAAAAAGGCAAATACGAATTAATTTTATACAATCAACTATATGATGCACTAAGCATTCAAGAGATGCTATATTTTCACAATCTAAGCATACTAGTTGACAACCTTACTTGTGTACTAAGAATATGGATTTTGTATGTTATTATGCGTATTATATACCACCTCTTCATGCTAGTCAACTAAAACTTAGCATAGTATGATATATACAATTTGGAAGCATATAAGGTACAAAACCTGCACATGCTAGGGGCTAGTAACTTTCAATGTAAATGATTTGAAGTACATGTTGCGGCAAGGAGGTGCATTGGATTTGATGATACATCAATGATGTTTTTGACTTGGCTCAATTGTTTTCATATGATGGATTTCATCATCTTCAAGAGTTGGCCAAATCTCCAATGTCCTCCTAATTAGCTATTGATTTCCTTTTCATGGCATTGTTGTTGTGATATGAGAGATGTATAGTTTAGAATAAGTTTAACCAGCTAGCCTTGAGGTAATAAGATATAGCAAAGTGTTTTATTTAGCAATGCACTACACCTAGAGGAAGATTTGTGTCCCCTGAGATCGCCTTTTAAGTTCTTAAGAGAAACAACGGCAATTCAAGCTGTCAGCTCGTAAATGTTCTCTGAGAAATTGTCCTTTTGAGTAGATCACTTATTAGTTTTTTTTCTTGTATGACAAAATTGTGCACACTCAAATTTTATGGCGAAAAGAAGTTGAACTATTCTTTTCTGGAGGTCTAATTCATACTGTATCCAGAACCATGTGGCTTAACCCAGTATTTCGGTCCATCACATTTGTTTTAGACTATATTGCCAGCCAAGTTTGAACCATTGCGTGTAGTCTTTGCTAAAAGTTATTGTTAATAGACCTTCCATTGCACGGCCAAACTGAGTTCACTATGTCAAACAAGCCTGCCATTTTGTCCAATGCTGATTTCATTGTGTCAACAAATTATTTTACATGTTTGAGACAAATGGATCTTCTGTAACTCTAAATCTCACAATATGCATGATTATAGTTCCGTAGTATGGACAACTTACTATACAAGAAAAATGTTGCTACCATTGAGGGATTACTAGCTACTATCACTCAAAAACAAAAGGCTAAAGAGGACCGAACAAAGAAATGAGACACCATTTGGGTGCTCTGTGTCTAGAAGAGCGTCATTTTCAACAGCCCAATAGCGTGCTACATTCTCTTCGGTATATCCACCACCTCTACCATTGAGGGATTACTACCTACTGTCACTCAAAAACAAAAGGCTAAAGAGGACAGAACAAAGAAATGAGATACCATTTGGGAGCTCTGTGTCTAGAAGTGCCCCAGTCTCAACAGCCCAATAGAGTGCTACGTCCTCTTTGGTATATCCACCACCTCCCGTCACCTGCATGTTCAAAAATACGTGCATATCCTGGAAAAAGCAAATGAAATTGTATGGTAATGGTTTTCTCCCTTACTAGTAGGGGAACTTTAAATTTCTTGACAAACTTTACACATTCAGCATGGCCTGTTTATGAAAACAGATCAAACTAGCAAGTATAATAGATCAATCAAGCGAGTTTAGCTCAATAAAATTACATTTAAAGTCCAAAGGACCCCAAACACCATTAATGCAAGAAAATTCCCAAAACTAAGGCAATTACAGAATTAAGTGGAGAAACACGGGTTAGCTAATTATACACCTAGATGGCAGTTTTGCAGAGTCTATGAGTAGCACATATCAGGTTTAAGAAGTATAGAACCTTCAATTGAAAGACTGAAGCACCTTAGTTAGACGGTCCTGTGCCAATGAATCAGCCCCACACTGAAGAACAATAGCATCTGGCACATATGTCTCAAAAACCTTGGCAATAATCTACATGATAAGTATTACATAACTTGATAAGACTAGAGAACAACTACTTGAATAATGATAAAGTAATACACGTGGACTTATTATACCGTTTTAAAAGGCCGAGTAAAGCTGGTGTCATCTATGTCGTTTTATGGGCTTACGCGAGCCGTAGACTAAGTCCATGGACCGTTACACCTGGGCCACGTATTTAGCAGACATAGTAGCAGGCCAGTGAGGCCCACGGTTTACTCTGAGGTGTCGATCAGCTGAGATCAACGGCTAGGACATTAGGGGCAGGAGCTAGGGCAAGACGGACGGCACAGATCGTAGCGCGCCCTGGGCACGAGCTATATAAATATGCAGCTTCGCCGCGCACACGAGAGCCCCTCCTCGCAGAAACCCTAGAGATCACTCCAGCGACCCCCCGCCGCCGCCACCGCGCCTCCAGCTCTCTCCCTCTCCGATCCTAGTAATGGCGCTCTCTTTGATCTATATTTCCGTCGCCATTCCATGGCCTCATTATGGTCTTGTTACTGGATGCGAAGTATGTGATATGTTAAGGTTGCTTGTATGTTGTACTCGATTTGCTTGTTGAAATGGGATAGCTTTGCCATGTTTCTGTAGTCAAGGTTTGTGTTTGGCTGGGATGTTCTTCCTAGCACTTGGTTTTTGGATGTATGTCGGAACTAGTTTGAGGGTTTAACTGAACATTTTGGTAGTGTTGCAGTAAGCTTTTTAGTGAGTATAAATGTGATATGCAGTATCTTAGAACTAATATGTGGAGCGCCTTTCTAAGATTTGACCGGCACAGCAGCATGGACTAACGGATGTCTCGCACTGTTCTCTAGCAGATAATTCCTCCTGTTACCTCAAGACAAATATTATGTTCCACTTAGCTATTCTGGAGGTTGCATCTGCGCACCTCTGAATATAATGTGCAGAGGTGCACTATTATTCTTCAGGAAGAAGTGCTCCAATGCTTTAGTTATTAGACTCTGATTTAATTTATATGATGATGATTTGTCAGATACTTGAAGTATTACAGCTTTTAGTATCCATCTGTCATGTTGAGGTCACATCTGCTGACCATGTTTCTTTATTATTTTTGTTCAAGATGAAGTTCATTGCTGCCTATCTGCTTGCATACCTTTCTGGCAATGCCAGCCCCTCCGCTGAGGATTTGACAACCATTCTTGAGTCAGGTAATTTCTTCTTGCCCATTGTCCATTTTCTTTAGCGCACTAATGTTGAGAAACCAAACAAAACTTTTGGCCCTGCATTTTGATTTTAATTGCCAAGGGTAACTTTAGTTTCTACATTTGTGATTGTTTGTTACCACAAGAAAGATTATCCTGTAACATCAATTATACTGACAAAAGGGTTGCATCTTCTTAGTTTGGGCAAATGGATGCTTAGTATTTAATTGTCAGTCAATATAGCAAGTCTCAGTTTTTATTCCATGTTGCTTACACAATTACCCATATTTACTATTTCATATATTTTTTATTACACTAAAATGTAATATTATCTATGTGCCTTCTACACACAATTCAGTTGTATGATGGCAGTTTCTAATGTTGGTGTTACTAGTCTATATGCAGTTGGTTGTGAAATTGACAATGAGAAGATGGAACTCATGCTGTCCCAAGTGAAAGGCAAGGACATTACTGAGCTCTTGGCTGCTGGAAGGGAGAAGTTTGCTTCAGTTCCATGTGGTGGTGGTGGTGTGGCTGTTGCAGCAGCTACTCTTGCCAGTGGAGGCGCTGGCCGCTGAGTCGAAGAAAGACGAGAAGGTTGTGGAGAAGGAAGAGAGCGATGATGTAAGATCACTGTTCTCAGATATGCCTGTTTTAGCTATTTCCATCATATTCGATGATTGCTCTGCTGTTACCTAAGCATTACAGCTTCCATGAAACTACTGCTATCCCATGCATGCTGCTATGCTTTCAGAAGTTCTTACATTATTGTAACATGCATTATATGCTTTCTCATGTGTGACCAACAACCTTCTCTGCATTTCATCTCTTTTAACATATGGTACTGCACGTTGATATGCCATGATGTTAGTATTATCTCGTACTGCTCTACCAATTTATGTCACTTCTACTTGCAGGACATGGGCTTCAGTCTGTTCGACTAAGTTATGGGGCCTCTTCTATCATCAATATCAGTCTTTGGGCAAGAAACTAGAGTCAATGTTGTTTGTAGCCTTTCGTTTCGCTGAGTCGTAAACACTGTAAAGACTTGCTTCCTACTATGTTTTGATCAGTAAATAGCAGAGTGCCCATGCGTTGCAATAGATATAGATTTTAGAAAGAAGGATAGTATCATAAAATAAACTATGATGGTCATTTTGTTTCTCAAGTTATGTAATAATATATCTCGTTTAAAATTACTATGATACTATTCTTTAAAAGGTAGTTGAAAAGTTTATGTACAAGTCTATAACTTAATTGTGTCAATTTGAAATTTGGCATAGTTTGGTCATAGTTTTCAAATTTATCTCATCATTTTGAATTTCCAAACCCTATATTAAATACCTGTGACGGTTTCTTGCAATGACATCCATCAATTCTCATAAAGGGACTAAATAGAGACTATTTATAGCATGAACTTAGAATTTGACCAAAATTTTAAAATTATTCTTCTTCTTCCTCCCTCTTCTCTTCTTCCTTCTCATTCCTCATTCCCCTCCTTCCCTTTCCCTCTCTTCTCATTCCCCCAATCAAGCTCCTCTTGATCCCCTTGACGGGCGGCTAGGGCAGTGCAGCTAAGAGGGGAGGCGGCAGTGACCGGCGACGATCCATGGCGGTGGTTGCGCGGCAAGA
The DNA here is from genome assembly GCA_019208055.1 of Stipa capillata. Taxonomy (NCBI): domain Eukaryota; kingdom Viridiplantae; phylum Streptophyta; class Magnoliopsida; order Poales; family Poaceae; genus Stipa; species Stipa capillata. The sequence continues at coordinate 113,225 of JAGXJF010005679.1, read as the reverse complement.
GGTGGCAGTGGCTTGGAGGGGGCCTGAGATAAGAGGAGAGAGAGAGCACACGGGTTGGGTTGGACTTTATCTATTTTTGGAGCTCGCAGTGATGGTGCTTGAGCATTACAAGTGGGCTAAGGTAGGGGTGGCGGCGCAGAAAGGGAGCGTAAGGAGGATGGCAATGCATTTTATATAGGGGCGAGGCCATTGGACGCGGATGATGCGGTTACGGAGAAGAGATTTAACAATTTTGTAGTTTAGTTAAGAGATAATGTTTGTTGGATAAGATATGGCTTGTTAAGAGTTTGTTAGAGATCAATTAGTTAGTTGCTTACTTCTATTGTTAGAGATTTTTAAATAAGACTAAAAAGGGAGGGGAGGAGGTGTGGATGAACCACCACCATCAACTCCTATACTATAGATTGGTATAGATTCAGCTGAGGTTGCTGGTTGATTTACTAGAGATTGATTATTAAGGCGCTTTGTTATCCAATTTTGGTGCTTTATAAACTTCAATTTGCTTCCTGTTCATTTTTATTTTGTTCTGTGGCTTCCTAGTTCTGGAGTAGTGAATAATTTCGATCTATTCCCTGTTTAGCGTTTGTCTTAAAACCAAGCACAAGTAGAGACGTATTATCTGCCATTATCTTGTTAACGGTTGCTAGTGCCTCCTTTCACTGAATGGGCACATCCTTATATAAGCAGTCAGCTTAAGGGGGTGTTCGGTTGGGTTTTTCAATAGCTTTTCATTGAAAAAAGCTATAGCCCAACCAAACAACCAGCTTTTCAGTAGCTTTTGCCAATAGTAACTGTGGGTTATGTAGTGCAATTTCAGCTGTTTAGAAAAGCTACCTTCTGCCAGCTTTTTGCAATGTGCTGAAGCTTCAGTTCTCATTTTCCAAAATATTGTAGATTGTTTGGATCAACCAAAAGCTATATGATCACTTCCCCACAGCCACAGTAGCTTTTCCAGACAGCTAGCTAACAGCTGCTTTGTCAACAGCCACAGCTCAACCAAACAGGCCCAACAGTTGGTGGCTGCGATTAGTGTTGGTAGAGCTGTTCATTGTCTTTGCAGGTGTCATTGGTTGATGCAGTGTAGCAATCAGCCATTTTTTAGCCTGTTACTGATGCATAAACTCGAAATGCCTAGAATTTTTGAGTTGCCCTACTGATTCTGGTGAATCAGAAAAAGTTCAAAAATAATGACATGTGAAAACAAGATGTACATGTGAAGATTGGACATTGGTGAAGCTTTTACAATCATTATCCACGTTAAATAGTAGTGATAGCTAAAAAGTTGGATTATCAAGATATACCAGGAGTAAAAGAAATCTTCTATTTACATGCTCCTAACATATACTCACTCTTTATCTAGTTGCTGGCGCACGTTCGAATATCTAGTTACTAGTGCAGATTGGAAGATGCCTGAGGGTAAGATAAATCGATATATGTCCAGGCTGTGGATAATTCTACTACGGTTCAAAAATTATGATTACAAAACAGAAATGAACCTTGACGGTTCATCTAGTAACTCGAATGAAGTCCATTAACCCACTTCTAATAACAGGATGATGCTATGATAATATATGTAGGACAAAAAGCATCAGCAGTTAGGTTACCTGTCAAGCAGTGTGACTTCTGATTGGAGTTGGGTGACTCTTTCCTTTGCTTCTTCGAGGGGCATCGAGAAACCCAGTTTATATTCACTATCCTGCAGCCGCTCCCCTATTTCCTTGTCCTGCAAGAATAAGGCAGAAAATGGCACAATTGGCTAAACAGGAAAAGGAATCAAACTGCAGCTTCAGATTGTTTTAACATAACTGACCCACATCACATTGTTGGTATAGAACAATTTCGTCTTGGCAAAATGGCTCAATATCATTTATTTGTAAGCCTGGATCATAGAATTTACTTTTTCTTCCTCTTAGAATACTTTTATACATATGGAAAAAGAGAAACATGATTAGATGTCACAGAAAAAGTTACTCACATAGGAAGAGATTCTTGAGGATACCATCGCAAAGTTCAACACCTTCTAGGACATGTGAGGCGATTTCTTTCGGTACAACGGGGGAAGGCGGCCCACGCATGAGATCGTCGCCAACGAGAATGGTCTCTTCCATCGTTTCTTGGCTATCAACTGTTGGAAAATAGGATGACACATTGACCCCATGAGCACAAGCAGCTGCTACACTTGAAATGCACATAGCTCAAAACTAATATCGGCTTTCCTAGTATGTAAGCAATGCCTCTGTCACAGCAACTAAAAATTCAGGGTTTTGATTGTTTGTCTCCGAGTCCCTAGTTTATTAAGTTGATATCACAGAGCTGGTTCTCAGCAAAATCAGCAAAACGAGGATCCTTTTATTACACATAGCTTTACAATCTTTATGTATGTTATTTATTTTAGAAAAAAAACTTGTTCAATATGTTGCAACATGATGTGCACGACGTTCCCCCTTCTTTTCAAGTTGTGCAATGCAACATTAGTACTACGCAGCTAGAATCCCAATTTCACAACCTAATTCCTCTTTGAGTTGTAGTTCTGTTGGAAATATGCCCTAGAGGCAATAATAAAGTTGTTATTATTCTATTTTCACGATCATGATTAAGTTTATGTTCTATGCTAGAATTGCATTGGTTCTTGAATATGAGATTCAGAGGAAAATCTAATTGCATGTGTGGAATAATAAACACCATTCAGATCTCTAGTCAGGCCTCTGGACTAGCTCATGTATTGCTGATCGTCTTGTTTTCCTGATCATGGGCATTGTTAATGTAACAAGGATGCCGGCAATAATGGGAACACATTGTTAGGGTAACAATGGTGTTGGATAGACCCCCTTATGAGATACTGCGAGATCACTTCGTCAATATGTTGTCAGTATCTTCTCATTATGTGTTAACGTTTACTTGCGTCCTTAGACCATGAGAATATCATAAACCCGGATACCGGATGGTTGCATTTGCGCAATTATAAAGGTGACTTTCGGGTACACCGGAAAGTATGTCGTGGAATGCCATATGTCAAGACTGAGATTTGCTCCTCCGATGATGGAGAGATACACTCTGGGCCCACTCGGTATTACGGTGTCCAGCATCGCCTGGCCAGGTATTGTGACTAAAAGGTTAGTCACGGGGATACCGGAATACGGAAACGAGAAAAGAGTACAAACCGGTAACGAGGATAACTAGGTATGGTGATCAAGGAGTTGATCACAGGGATACCGTCAAAGTCTCGTCTCGGGTTGTGTAACGTATCGTGAGGCAAAAGGAATTGTATGCGACAATACAAGGTTCGCTCGATAAAGATCTTCGATGATATGTGGTAGTCGTTATGGGTGACCAGATCCCGCTGACGATTATTGGCCGGAAGATGTTCCGGACATGTCCACATATGCTCGAACCTATAGGGTCACACGCTTAACGTTCAGTGACATTTAGGAATGCTACGATTTCATGGAGAATGAGAGAGAAGGGTTCCAAAAGTGTTTCAGAGGATCTCGGAAGTGTTCCGGGAGGTCCTGGAGTGTTCCGGTGATGTCCGGAAGTGGTTTGGAAGCTTCGGAAGGTTCTGGAAGGTTCTAGAAGCTTCGGAAGGTTCCGGAGTTTTCTGAAAAATTCCAGAAGACCCCTAGTGGAATTGGACTCCATCAGGGAGTCCCTAGCGGAGTCGAACTCCTCCTTCCAAGCCTAGCTGCCCCATCCCCTATAAATAGAGGGGCAGGGCGCACCAGGGAGGCATCAAAGCAGCCCTAGCCCCTTGGCCGAAACCCTAGGCAGCCGCCCCCTCTAGTTGGCTGCGGCCTCCCCTTCCTCTCTCTTCTAGATTGGATCTAGTTCAGCTGCCGGTGCACTGCTGCTTCTCCTTCTCGTAGATCCCCGCTGTTCTTGTGTGCTGGTCCACATATTACCGCGGTGTCGCTGATCCGGTACGCGTGGATACCTCGGAGACGTCGTACACTTCGGCGTTCGATCGGGCGAACTATTCACGAGGAGATCACTCTCGCGGCTGGGAGGTATAACCTAGCTGCGGGAGTCTGCGGACTTCATCGACATCGTCAACTTCTCCGCTGCATTGACGTGATCGGCGAAGGTATGATATCATTGCCTGCCCCTCGCTAGTGGATCTTGGTTTGGTTCGTGTACGGTTAAAATTTTGTTTTGCGTAGCACGTTCCCTAACAGTGGTATCAGAGCGGTACTATGCGTAGTTGTAGGTACGACTAGAGCATATGTGATATGCGGCATTGCACATATGATGTGCGGGGTGTTAGATGAGATCTACCACCGGATTTTCTTGTTGTTTCCCTCTCATTGCATAATTTTGATCTCGGAGGCATCGTGAAATTTTCAGAGGTCCGGCGAACCTTACGATCTTCGGATCGAGACATGCTAAGGATGACTTTGGTTTCACTTTAGTTGAGAAAGATAAATTTGCAATGAGCGGGCTTGTAGATGTGATCTACACGGGGGGTCATGCGTATGACGAAGTTTAGTATGGGGTTCGAGATTTTCGAATCTCCAATTCTATACACCTCGACAGTTAAATAACTGCAAGAGCAATCATGCTCATGGCAACGTAGGTAGCAAACGGTTTGCAACGCAGCCATAGAGCCACGTAATGTAGCAAAAACGTTAGAGGCGTCTAACTTGTTTTTGCAGGTGTGCATGTGATGTGGTATAGCCTCTGTAATGCAATGTGATTATATGAGATGCAATGTTTTTGTAATTGTTAATTTTGTCATGACCTGCATGTCGTGAGTACGGCAATCGGCAGGAGCCAATATGATTGTCATTATTTATTGTATTGACCTGAGCGTCAACTAGAAAGCCATGTAATGCATTTATTTTATTAGCTATGTGATAGCAATAGTTGTAATTGCGAGGACATGATGGTGACAATCATGCATCGATGGACCTCGACGCTATGCCGTACGCGAAGAAGGAGTTCTTCACCAAAAGATGTTGAAGAAAAGTTATGCCACGGCAGGATTTCGCGAAGATTATTTTTCGACGACGATCCGGACTTCTTCAACAGAAGGGGCTAGACCATATCACAATAATTTGATTGCATATGATGTTAATCCCTTTTATGCACCTTGTTTGATGCGTGGTAGACGTTGTTAAAAAGGGTGATCTCTCACACAAATATCAAGTAGTTAGTGTTCTTCCAAGTGTAGCACCGTCTGGAATATTTGCCATTCTGAGGTGCGCCATGTCATATGGGTATGATAGGTTTGACATATATGAGGCAGGCGCGAACCGTTCGCGCAGCAGGGCACTCGGTTGTCTTGACGAGCTTTGCAAGATCGTCTTGGGCTCGGAACACACCCATCGAAAGATGAACAAGAGTCATATGGGGATATGATTGGCACGTTGACCTACCAGTCTCGTTATTCCGTCATCAGTGATGTCACATCAATGGCGGAGTAAGTGAGTTGTGGATCTTGAATCACTAATAATCAATTCAGCTGCCGGCGCACTGCTGCTTCTCCTTCTCGTAGATCCCCGCTGTTCTTGTGTGCTGGTCCACACATTACCGCGGTGTCGCTGATTCGGTACGCGTGGATACCTCGGAGACGTCGTACACTTCGGCGTTCGATCGGGCGAACTATTCACGAGGAGATCACTCTCGCGGCTGGGAGGTATAACCTAGCTGCGGGAGCTGCGGACTCCATCGACATCGTCAACTTCTCCGCTGCATTGACGTGATCGGCGAAGGTATGATATCGTTGCCTGCACCTCGCTAGTGGATCTTGGTTTGGTTCGTGTACGGTAAAAAATTTGTTTTGCGTAGCACGTTCCCTAACAAGTTCCTGCCTCCAGGATCAACTGGGCTCACTTCAAGATACCACATGCCACAAGGGTGTTTCCATCAAACATTGGAGCCCTAACTTGCTTTTAAATCAAAGCCACAATTAATCTAAGGTCTTCATTCATTACTAAATACACATTCTATCGCAACCACAATTTACCATCAAAATTGATGTGGCTCATGCATTTTCACATATGCATACACCTCAATGGCCACACTTGAATATTCAGATTTGTAGCAAAATAAGTCTGCTAAAACACAATAGAATTATGTAGACCAGTAAAAATAGATGGGGATTCAACATTACTATGTACACTACAATCAAATCGACAACAAACAGTGGAAGAGAAATATCTCCACAAGCTTGAGCCTTTGTTGTACAGTACTCCCTCCTCACACACACCCACTTCCTATTCCTAGTATTAATTTTCAAATTATTTTACATTTTGCTCCCAGCTCGCATTCGTCGAGTCCGGACTTATATATGTTTGTTTGGATCTTTTTGGCAACTAGGGAGCGATAGTAATGATCCGACACTCTGAAAGGACCCCGACGATGAAGAACTCCCCGAAGACAATGATCCGACAGACTTCGGTGCAGTAGGCAAGTCACACTTATTGTTCATGTTGATCCCACATGGCTTTCTATTTAATGTATTACTAGTTTAGTTAATTATCTTTTGCATGTTAATTTCATATGTGATATTTTTGAATGACATGATTGTGTAGTTAACACCTACCACCCCACAGCCCTACTTAATTTTTGTAGGCCATATTCACCTTGAAGACCTTAGGATAAATATAAGTCATATTAGTATTCATCATCGGCATTAGAGACTAGCCTAAACGGTATTCAGGGATATTGGTAACCCTTGTTCAAAACTCAGAGTATGTGGTTTTAAAGAGAAATTACCGACGGTTGGGGACAGAGAAGATGGGGCCCTTCATGTATTGATTGTGCAGCCATATCCCTTCTGCGGAGGATTACCTTACTCAGGGCAGTTAAGGACAAGACCCTTATGCTAAGTGGTGAACACAGAACCGCTCAACCACATGTTTGACTTGTCGAACCTGGCCTAGTAAATCTGCTCTACCTGCTGAACAACTACAGAATAGCTTGCCGTTCCTCTTCTCTGGAAGGCCCACAGAAGCAAATGAGGTGATAGGCCATGTATTGGGAAATCATAACTGGAACTCACCCGGCTCCCAGATCACGAAGTTGACATTGACCTGTCAGCTCCCGGGAGAGCGAGTGATGTAGTATTCCTGGGTAGAAACTTCAAAAGATAGAACAGATAAAAGCCTTGTTAACCTACCTCTGTCGACACACCGATGGGCGTGTGTAGATCTGTAGTGACACTAAGAGGTATAGGTATCATGTGGGTAAAGCTAAGCCACTCTGCAGAGTTAATCCCAATGGTATTCGAATACGCCGTACTTCCTGTTAATGAAGCTGTGTTTTGAGGTGATTCTCAGTACAAGGCACAAGTAGAAATTGATAATGATTAGTTGAATCTGACGTTGACCCAGTAGGGTTGCTAAAACACAATGATTTTCAGTGGAAATGTTTTAATGAAGGGATTTTAATTATTAAGACAGAGATTAAGATTATGCATCCACCAAATGCTAAGCCGTATACCCCTCCTTTAAGATTCAGAACATGTAGCTAAGTAGTGCATTTCCCCAATGCAGCTTGCTGAGTACGTCATGTACTCATTACTGCACCAATCATCATAGATGCATAGGAAAAAGAAAAAGGATCTTTTGACGAAGAATACTTCGATGGAGATGAATGCGAATTTTAGGTCTTATCCGCGCTTGAGGCGCCTGTGGTGAATGTAATATAAAATCTGGGCTCGGATGCCCCTGACTGCTATAAAATAAACTGCTGTTAAGCATATTTTCTGATTCTGTAATAAAGTTTGAATGTTTAATGCTGTGTTGGCAATGTGACGACTCTGCGTCCACAATTGAGAAACTCCTTGGCAATTGCGGGCATTATCTCGTGGCTCCGAAAATCGGGATCGTGACAGGTTTGTTGCCCCAGGTAATTTCAGGCGGTGTCATCAGCCTTAAATATGTGATGGTGCCATTCTTTTACTTGATAATAGCATTGAGATGGCTAGAAATATTAAATGGATCCTTACTTGTTTGAACAAATGTCTGGGATGAGGATTAACTATCATAAGAGTGACTTGTTATCTATTAATCTAGATGGTACATGTGCTCAAATGTTTGCTCAAATTTTTGGTTGTAAGTTAGGTTACTTTCCTTTTAAGTATCTTGGGGTACCACTTCATTTTTCTAAACTTAAAAATGAGGATCTACAACCTGTGGTACATAAAGTGAGTTAAAGTATCTCCAGTTGGAAAGGCAAGTTGCTTTCTTATGGATGTAGACTTTTCTTGCTTAGAGCTTGTATTGCTAGTATTCCTATGTATTTACTTTCTATCCTTAAATTTCCCTAATGGGCTATTAAGGCTATTAATACTCGAATGGCTCAATTCTTCTGGGATAATACTACTGATAATCATAGATATCATTTGGCCAACTGGTATTTTGGTTGTCAAAAACAAAGCTTTGGAGGGATGGGTATTCAGAACCTTAGAGACTTCAATCTTTGTTTATTAGCTTCTTGGGTAAAGAGGTATCTTAAAGTTGATTGTGGATCACAAGTAGAAAACCTCTAACCCCAATCTCCTTTGGTCTAAATCTAACCACTATTTGCCTTTTTGCAAAGGTGCAATGTGGGCTGCCAATGCAGCTAGAGTTGGGTACAGGTGGAAAGTTGGTGATGGAAAGAAGGTGAAATTTTGTGAAGATATTTGGTTTGGTCACTGCAGTTTAGCCATCGTTTATGAGATTTGTATGTGATTGTCAATGAGCACCATAGTACTATTGCAAATGTTGGGATGGTTTAGATTTGAAAATGACTTTCAGGAGGTCTGTGGATCAGGTTTTGCTGGATAGGTGGCATGACCTTGTTCTTCTCATTAGTAGTGTTACCATTACTGATGAGGAAGATTCCCCTATATGGATGTTTCACCTATCTGGTGTTTATTCTGTTAAGTCCTTTTATGGGATTGTGAATAATGAAGGAGTATTTCCAATCCAAACTCCAGCTATCCGAAAAATATATCTCCCTCCTAGAATACACATTTTTCTGTGGTTGTTATCTCACAATAAGCTCTTAACTAGAGACCATTTAGATAAGAGGAGACCTGTCAATGATAAAAACTTGTCTATTTTTCTCTGAGTTGGAGTCTATTCATTTATCTTTGGTTGTATTGTTGCTCAACAGACGGGGTTAGTGTCGGAGTATTATTCCGGCAATACTATTTATGGGGCGGCGTGAGCACAGCAAATCAGGATGGCTGCACACGGGAGACAAGATGTAGATAGGTTCAGGCCCTCTCGGAGAGGTAATACCCTACGTCCTGTGTTTGGTGGCTGGTATTGCTGTATCCCGAGTGCCGCAAGCCCTAGCGAGTCAATCTCGAAGGGGCCTGAGCTATGAAACAATGGAGATTAAGCTAGATGAGTTGTTCTGCGATCGGAGGTCCCCTGCCGGGCCTTATATAGTCGGCCGGAGTAGGGTTACAAAAGTCCGAGTCGGTTAACAGATTGGTTCCTATTCGATTACAACTGATTCCGGGTAAGCCGGACAGGTATTAGTCCTTGCCTTGTACTCCACGCTGGTGAGGTGCCCCCGTGCTGTAGTCGGACTCCAAGTAGCCGGCCCGGCCCATCCCGTTGCTGGAAAGCCGGATTCGTCCTCCTTGGTGATACCCGGGTGGCATATCACCATCAGTAGCCCCCGAGTCCTTCACGATCTCGCCGCCGCCGGTCTTGGCCTCTGGATGACCTTCCCGACTGACTTCGGCTCGCCGGGAGATTGCGAAGGGCTGACTGGACCCCTGCAAACAAGACAATTTAAGCCAAGTAACATTCACCCGTAAGGCAGGAATGTCAAGGCGGGTGAGCTGTTAACGGGTAATTTCTAGTGGCATCCGGTCCACCCCTGGGGGGCAGGGACCGACTGATAACCCGGCGTGGGGCTTGCCATAAATCCCGACTGAATTCCCGAGTAGCACCCGGCCTTCCCGAGAGGGTCAAGGCCGGCTAGGGTCCCCTGAGGGAATGCCTCTGGAACTCCAAGTCCGAACCAGAGAAAACAGACATGGCGCATAGGTTTTTGAGTTTCAAAGTCTTATGCCGGGTCATTCCACTGAATCTGGAGATCCCAGAGACCAGAGCTTCGAGGCTTAAGCGCTCGATGAGTTCTGGGTGGAGAATCCAGCGGCTTCAAGTTGCTCAGCATCCGACTCGCGGCCTCGGGAGGCACGCCATTACTGCCCCTTACTCGGGCGTACTCAGCCGACTGCGTTCCTCGCTGGAGGCCAGTCTCTGATGCCCTCTGTGGCCAAAACGCCCGGCGCCGAGTCCCTCTAGGCAGCCAGCTAGTGATTCTTGGAGAATACGCTTTAGCCACCATATAGCGGAGACGTATTCCGTCGGGTTATACAGCCTGGAAGGCTAACCGTCGGATCTCCTTCATTAAGTCCGCACGAATCGCGACGCAGCCTAGTCGTGGGCGCGAGATACACGCGGCGTGGCCCGCCCGAACGTGCGGCGGAATCCGAAACGACGCGGTCGTGGGCGCGGCGAATCCGGGAACGTGGAGACGCGGGGAATCCGAACCGCCCGATCCTTCCCTTTATATCCGGCAGAGGCTGCGGGAGTGGCCCACGCTCTCAAACGCATCCGCATTCTCCTCGCGCCCGCCGCTTCGTCTTCCTCTTGCTCCCAGTCGCTCTGCGCGCCCCGCCCCGCCCAAAACCCTAATCCCCTCCCCGGTTCCCTCGGATGCAAGCCCCGGATTGGGAAGCCGATCAAAACGAAACCGAGGAGGACGCCTTGGTTTGGAAGTTGCTGGGCGAGGAGGGATCGTCGGCCGAGCCAATGGCCCCCTCTCCATGGATGAAGTCGACGGTGACGGAGGCGAAGCTGGAGATCCTCGTCCGGATGGGGCTCCTCCCCCCAAAGGAGCTGGTCGAGTGGCGCGCTGCCACGGGGGAGACCATCCCCACGCCGGACACCGGTGAGCTGGTGGTAAACTGCTCATTCTTCGAGCGAGGGTTCTCGGTTCCGGTCCACCCGTTCCTGCGCGGGCTTCTGTACTACTACGGGCTGGAGCTGCACAACCTGAATCCCAACAGCGTCCTACACGTCGCCAGCTTCATCACGCTCTGCGAATGCTACCTCGGCATTCGCCCGCATTTCGCGCTGTGGAAGCATCTATTCATGGTGAAGCCGCAGCCGAGCAAGGACAGCCCGGCCGTAGTCGGAGGCGCCGGGTTTCAGTTGAGGGTGAAGTTGGCGAAAAGCTACCCGGCCCCGTCGATGCCATCGTCCCTCAAGGGTTGGCACGCCCAGTGGTTCTATTGTGCCAATGCCGACCCAGCGCTGCCATCCTTCTCGGGCCAGGCGCCGGTAGCCAGGTCAAGCTGGACGGATCCACCCCTCGACCGAGAGCAGGACAGCGTCGACGTCCTGATGGCACAGCTCGGCCAGGCGATGGAGGCCGGGGTCACCGGGGCGACTGTCGTTGCCACCTTCGTCCGGTGGCGGGTGCAGCCAGCCAAACTCCGAGCGCACCCCATGTACGAGTACACCGGCGTGGAGGATCTGACCCGGAGGCCGCCGACGAGCTGTCGGAGGGCGAGGTGCAAGGTCGACTCGAGAAGATCCTAGCTCAGGGGACGAGCCTAGACTTCTCCGGACGGCCGGCTCCTTTCTGCCGAGCGAACCCGCCGAACGACGTAAGTAGCCGATGCTTGGTCCTTTTGATCTCAGCTTTTGGCCGAGCCTTATTCGGGTGTTGTCTTCGTGTTCTCTACAGGTTCTGTTCGGCTTCTGTTCCAGCGCTCCCCTCCCGGAGGACGAGATCTGGAACCAGCCGCGATACGTCGACGTTCCGAAGGGCGGGCCGTCGCCGCCGGGGGCGACAGGAGCTTCATCTTCCGGCGCCGGCCACTTGGGAAGCGCCGGGTCTTCTGCTTCCGGCGCCCGCCGATCGACGGGCGCCGGGTTGTCTTCTTCTGGCGCCGGCCGCCCAAAGGGCTCCGGGGCGCCGAAGGGCGTCAGGGTCTCTAAGACCCCGCCGGTCGCTCCGCCTCCTCCTCCTCCAAGCGCAGCCGCCCAGGAGGAAGACGAAGACTCGGACGACATCAGCGCCTATCTGGTAAGGAGGCGGACGCGGCGACGGAGCGGCGCCGCCACCGGCCCTACCGTTGTCGTCAGGGGCGCCGGCTCGCCGGAGCGGGACGGCTCGACTCCCCTAGGCAGTCCGACGGCTCCGTCTGCCGCAGGAGCCACGCCTACGGAACAGGAGGACGCCGCCGCGGACGCCGACCTAGAAACGCCGAACGCCCCCGAGCCTGCTCGGACGGAGCAAGAGGGCTCCGCCGTGGGAGCCGACCGGGCGAGGCCGGACGCCGCGGGGGCCATGGAGGCGGGGCGGGAAGATCCCGCCCCCAGCGCCGATCCCGTGGCGCCGGCAGCCATGGGAGCCGCGCCCGCGGAGCAGGAGGGCCCTGCCTCTGGCACCATTCCGGCGGTGCCAGCCGCCGCCCCGAGTGACACTACTCGGGCGGCGGAGGACGACGCTCCCCCCGGCCGGGGGGAGAAGAGGGACGCCGACACTGCCTTCGGAGCGTCCGCCGGGTCGGGGACCACGCCGGCCCCGGCCGCCGCCGCGGCCGGGCCGCGAGTCGCAGGGGCCAAGAAGCGCCTTGTCGTCCCTCGGTCTTCAAAGTAAGTAACTTGCCGAGTGTTTGCTTGGTTTTATATTTCTTCATGCGCTGACGTGGCTGATCTTGTCGTTTCTGCAGGACGCGGAAGACGGGGGGCACCACCAAGGCACCCCCGAGTGGCCCGGGATCCAACCAGGGTGGAGACCCCCCCCGGCGCCAGACACCCAGGCGTCGCCGCCTCCGCCGGCGGCTGCTCCTTCCTCCTCTCGGCCGGCGTCGCCTCCAATCGTGGTCGCTCGCGAGCCAACCCCCGAGCAACCCGGCACACAGCAGTCCCGCCAGTCACCCCTCAGGAGGAATCCTCCATCGGAGCATTGGTGCCGGCGGGGGCCGCGGATGCTAGCCGGGACATGGCGATGGCGGAAGGTGCGGCTCCGGAAGCGGGCGGGGCTGCTTCGCCGGTGCGTGAGGACGAGCCCGCCGAGACCTCGCCAATGCAGGAGATCAACGGGGCTCCGCCCTCAAAGCCATGCTCGGAGTTGGTGGCGCGACCGCTCCGAATCGGGGAAAAGGAGCCGGGGCAGCCGGCCGCGGTGGTGGTTGACGACACCGAGGAGGAGAGGGAGTGGCGCGCGGCTGCGGAGTGCGCCGAGCAAATCGGAGAGATCCTCCCTGCTTTGCTGAAAGCGTCAAGGGAGGCGGCCAACCTGCTGAACGGCAGGCTGTGCCCTTTGATGGAGGTGAGTACTGTCCTTTTTGTGAGAATGTGTCCCTAGGAAGTAGCCCCCGGGCCTCTGCCCGACTAAGGTAGTCGGGCAGGGGACCCCTTGTTTTTTTTTGTAGTTGCTGCTCTGGGTGCACGAACAGTGCACCCAGAGGGTGTAGCCCCCGAGCCTGCGGTCGACTAGGATAGTCGGGCGGAGGGTAGATGTAGTATAGTCTGTAGACTCTTCTCCGGGTACACGAATAGTGCACCCGGAGGGTGTAGCCCCCGAGCCTCCACTGGGTCCTTGGAGCCGAGTGGAGGGTTTTGATGATGCAGCCGGGCGGCCTAACTTGTTTGTCTTCTGCAGCAGGCGCTGAACCAGTGGTCGCAAAGCAAGACCGCCGTCCTCCAGGACCGACTGCCGGTGATCGAGCGGATGGAGCTGCGGAAGTCCGAGTGGGACAAAATAACTGCGGCCCGGCAGACGGCGGAGGATGTGGCGCGCAAGCGCGGGGCGGAGATCACCGGCCTGAAGGCTGGTCTGTCCCAGGAAATCGCCAAGTCCCAAGGTAGGCCTGCCGAGTGACCTTGTCCTTCGCATACTAATTGTTGCCGAGCTAACGCGTTGTGCCGGTGCAGCCGCCGAAGACGAGGTGTCGAAGCTGAAGGCGGAGCTCGAGGCGGCGAAGGCCCGCGCCCGGGACCTCGACGAGGCGCTTGAGGCGGAGAAGGCCTGGAGGGCGCAGCTTCAGCATGAAGCCGAGCCGTTGCAAACCCGCGCCCGGGATTGTGACCTTGCCAAGCAATGGGCCAGGAGAGTCGAGAAGGAGCTCGAGTCGGAGAAGGCCCGGGCGGACTTGGCGGAGAAAATGGAGAAGCAGACGAAGCAGGACGCTGTGTCGTCGGCGGCCAAGAGGGCCGCGGACGTGGAGGAGGCAGCCAAGGCCGCGAAGGAAGACGCCGAGTCGGCGGCCAAGAGGGCTGCTGACGCGGAGGAGGCGGTCAAGGCTGCACAGAAGGGCGCCACGGAGGCCGAGTCCCGTAAGTGTCCTGACCACTCCGTTTTGCGTTGTTCGAACTTGCTGGTCGTTGACTTTGTCCTGACTTCGTTGCCTGACCGGTTGCGTATTGCTCTTCTGCTGCAGAGTGGAAGGGTCGGCTCGAAAAATCCCAAGGGATGATCGAGTCGCTGCTGAAGGCGGGGCAGGCGGCATGCGGCGACGTCTGGTCGGATGACCCGGCGCCGGACTCCGTTGCGGCGGTCGCCGAGCGGCTGTACCAGGTCCCCGACCAGGTGGCGAGCATCGAGGCGGAGGCCGCGCGGACGGGGGCCAGCCTAGTCTTGGCGGTGGCGCGGTCCCATGACCCCGAGCTGGACTTGGAGGCGATCGGGGAAGGGTACGCCGCGGACTTTCCGGATGAAGACATTCCGGAGATGATGCGGATCGTCGAACCCACCGTTGAGACCTTGCTGAAGCGCTCGGGCCTGTAGAAAAATAGAGTAGGTGTAAACTGCTCGGGCTAGCCGAGTAGAGTTATAAAGGACTCGGGAAGGCCGAGTTGGCTTTGGGTTCACTCGGTATGCCGAGTGAATTGGTTGTGCGCTCGGGGATGCCGAGTAACTTTTGTAAGCACTTGTCCAATAATCAAGTAATTTTTATGTCAAGCGTGAAACGGACTTGTGTTCCTGTGTATGTGAGTCTGTTAGCTGCTGCTCTGTGCCGACCCGTTGTAGCCTCCTGTGCGTAGAGATTAGCCGTGGGCGTGTGTCCCGTGTAGCGTCAGGGTACGGCGTAAAACGGCGGTCGGGGTCACAGAGTGAACGTTAGACGTTGTACACAGTACTTAAGTATTTCACGCACGAAGGGCGAAGTCATGTATGTGCCGAGTGCTCGCTACGAGCGGGCGTAGCGGGCCAGTCGGGAAAAGACTTGCTTGAATGGAGCGAAAAGGGGTGCTTGATTCATGTTCCAATACACTTAGAAAAAATTTAAGCGTAGAAACGACGTAGCTGTTCTATGTTCCAGGCGTTGGTGAAGTTGTTGCCGTCGCTGTCCTTTAGTCGGTAAGCCCCCGGGCGGAGCACTTCGGCGATGATGTACGGGCCTTCCCACGGCGGGGAAAGCTTGTGCTGCTCTTTATTGGACTGTACTCGGCGTAGGACCAAGTCGCCGGCGTTGAAGGAGCGGCCTCGCACGTGCTGACTGTGGTACCACCGCAGGGCCTGCTGGTACTTGGCTGAGCGAAGGAGCGCGACCTCGCGTGCCTCCTCGAGTTGGTCGAGGGCGTCCTGCTGTGCTTCCTCTGACTCGGCCTCGTTGAAGGCGCGGGCCCGCGGGGAGCCGTAGTCCAGGTCAGTCGGGAGCACTGCCTCGGCGCCGTAGACCATGAAGAACGGCGTGTAGCCGGTTGACCGATTAGGTGTGGTGCGCAGGCTCCATAGCACCGAGGGTAGCTCGGCTGCCCCATTTGCCGGCGAACTTGTTGAGTCGTTGGAAGATCCGAGGCTTGAGACCTTGCATGATCAGGCCGTTGGACCGCTCGACTTGCCCGTTGGAGCGCGGGTGTGCCACGGCGGCGAAGTCGAGGCTGATGTTGAAGTTGTCGCAGAACTGGAGGAACACGCGTCCGGTGAATTGGGTGCCGTTGTCCGTGATAATGCTGTTGGGTACACCGAATCGGAAGACGATGTCCCGCACGAACTCGACGGCCTTTTCAGCAGTATCGTGGCGACCGGCTTGGCTTCGATCCACTTGGTGAATTGTCGACTGCGATGAAGAGGTGCGTGTAGCCCACGGGTGCTTTCTTGAGCGGACCGACCATGTCCAGACCCCAGACCGCGACAGGGCAGGTGATCGGAATAGTCTAGAGCGCCTGGGCCGGCAAGTGTGTCTGCCGGGCGAAGTATTGGCATCCCTCGCAGGTGGCGGACGATGTGATCGGCGTCCGTGACGGCAGTCGGCCAGTAGAAACCTTGTTGGAAGGCTTTCCCGACTAGCGTCTTTGGAGCCGCGTGGTGACCGCATACGCCCGAGTGGATGTCGGACAGCAGCTGCTGTCCTTGCTCCTGAGGTATGCACCGTTGGAGGATCCCGGAGGTACTCTTCTTGTGAAGCTCATCGTTAATGACGACGAAGGACTTGGCGCGCCCGCGCGACGCGGCGTGCCTCAGTCTTGTCGGACGGGAGGACGTCCCGCAGCAGGTAATCCAGAAAGGGCACGGTCCAGTCGGGGGTGACAGCCAGGACCTCCGAAGAGGTTTGCCGACTGGTTTCGCCTTCGGGGACCTGCTGTTCATCGGTCTTGGGTGTTGTGTCCGCTTTGATGGAGGGGGTGTGCAACTCGTGAAGGAAAACCCCGGCCGGGACGACGTCCCGACTGGATCCTAGCTGGCGAGTGCATCCGCTGCCTCGTTGTCTCGGCGTAAAACGTGGGTAATTTCAAGACCGTCGAACTTGGCCTCGAGCTTGCGGACTTCTTGGCAGTAGGCTTCCCATGGAGGGGTCGCGACACGACCAGTCCTTCATGACTTGTCGGACTACCAGTTCCGAGTCGCCGCGCGCGCAAGGAGGCGGCGGATCCCGAGTGAGACCGCAAGACGAAGACCATGGAGCAGAGCCTCGTACTCGGCGACGTTGTTGGACGCCGGGAAGTGGATCTGCAGCGCGTACTTGAAGCGCTCGCCTTTAGGCGAGATGAGCACGACGCCAGCCCCTGCGCCCTGGAGCATCAGGGAGCCGTCGAAATAGAGCGTCCAGTGCTCGAGGTCGACGACGGAGGGCGGAGACTGGACTTCTGTCCACTCGGCCATGAAGTCGGCAAGAGCCTGGGACTTGATGGCCGTGCGGGGGGCGTAGACTATGCTGAAAGCCATGAGTTCCATTGCCCACTTTGCAATCCTGCCCGTAGCATCGCGATTGTTGATGACGTCGGCGATCGGGAAGGAGCTGACCACCGTGATGGGGTGTCCTTGAAAGTAATGTACTAACTTCCATGATGTTATGAACACCGCGTAGATGATCTTCTGGATCTGAGGGTACCGCGCCTTGGACTCGGACAGGACTTCACTGATGAAGTAGACCGGTCGTTGTACCTTCTGTATGTGGCCGGGCTCGGCGCGTTCCACGACCAGAACCGTACTGACTACCTGAGTAGTCGCTGCGACGTAAAGAAGCAGTGGTTCGTTGGGCATGGGGGACGCCAGCACCGGGGGAGTGGATAAGAACTTCTTCAAGCCGTCAAGGGCATCCTGGGCCTCGGATGTCCAGGTGAAGGACTCCGATTTCTTCATGAGTTTGTAGGGGGGCATCGCCTTCTCGCCGAGTCGAGAGATGAACCGACTGAGAGCAGCCATGCACCCGGTCAGCCGTTGGACGTCCTTGAGGTTCTTGGGTGGGCCCATCTTGACGATGGCGTCGATCTTCTCCGGGTTGACCTCGATTCCTCGTTCGGAGACGATGAAGCCGAGTAGTTTACCCGAAGGGACCCCGAAAAACGCACTTCTCGGGGTTGAGCTTCATGCTGAATCTTCGAAGGTTAGCGAAAGTCTCTCCCAAGTCACTTAGGAGGTCTTCTTTCTTTTGGGACTTGATCACCACATCGTCGACGTAGGCTTGCACATTCCGGCCGATCTGGGACTGAAGGCAGCGCTGTATGCACCGTTGGTACGTAGCGCCGGCATTCTTGAGTCCGAAGGGCATGGAGACGTAGCAGAAGGTACCGAACGGAGTGATGAAAGATGTCTTGATCTCGTCATCCTCCTTCATCTTGATCTGGTGATAGCCCGAGTAGGCGTCGAGAAAGCATAAAATTTCGCACCCGGCCATAGAGTCAACCACTTGGTCGATGCGAGGAAGGGTGAAAGGATCTTGGGACACGCCTTGTTAAGGCTAGTATAATCAACACACATCCTCCACTTTCCATTCTTTTTGCGAACAAGAACTGGGTTCGCTAACCAGTCGGGATGATACACTTCTTTAATAAAGCCAGCTGCTAGAAGCTTAGCTATTTCTTCTCCTATAGCCTAACGTCTATCCTCAGCGAAACGGCGTAAACGCTGTTTGACCGGCTTGGCGTCCGGCCGAACGTTGAGAGAGTGCTCGGCAGCCTCCCTGGGAACCCCGGGCATGTCGGAGGATGTCCATGCGAAGATATCCCGGTTATCCTGGAGGAAGCTGACGAGCGCGCTTTCCTATTTGTCGCTGAGCGCAGTCCCGATCTGCGTCGTCTTGGAGGAGTCTTCTGGGTCGAGTTGGATCGACTTGGTGTCCCGAGCCAACTGGAAAGATGTCGACGTTGAAGCCTTCTTGGATGGCGGTGGCTTCCTCGACCACGGCCGACTTGAGATCGGAGAGGGAGGCCTCGGCGATCTGGGCTGCGGCGAGGTTGCAGTTCTCGAGATCACATGTGTAAGCATGCTGGAAGCTGCTTTGCATTGTGATAACCCCATGGGGGCCCGGCATCTTGAGCTTCAGGTAGACGTAGCTAGGGACAGCCATGAACTTGGCGTAGCAAGGGCGCCCCAGGATGGCATGGTATGATCCTGGGAAGTCGACGACCTCGAAGGTGAGAGTCTCGGTCCGGAAGTTGTCGGGAGTACCAAAGGTAACGGGCAGGCTAACCTGCCCGAGTGGACTCGCCATCTTGCCGGGCACCACCCCGTGGAAGGGGGCACCAGTCGGCTTGATCTCGGATCGAGGAATCTTCATATCGTCGAGGGTCTTGACATAGAGGATATTAAGACCACTCCCGCCGTCCATGAGGACCTTGGTGAGGCGGACGCCGGAGACGATCGGGTCCACCACCAAGGGGAAACGTCCCGGCTGGGGTAAGTAGTCGGGGTGATCCGCGCGTCCGAATGAGATCACGGACTCGGACCATCGCAGGTACTTGGGCACGGCCGGTTCCACTGCGTTGACCTCTCGGTCGATGATCTTCTGGCGACGCTTGGACTCGTAGCCGTTAGGGCCGCCGAAAATCATCAAGCAAGCGGTTTCTTTTCGGGAACTCATCACCCTCGTCCTGAGGGGGTTCCTTCTTGCCCTTGTTGGGGGCGTAGGGTTTGTTCAGGTTCTTCAAGAGGTTGCAGTCGCGCGTTAGATGATTGGACTTGGGTCCATGGAAGTGACACGGCTGACTCATCATCTCCTCGAAGGTTGTGTTGGTGCGCGGCGGACAGCGCGCCGGGGCGTGCTCGGCGGCAGCAACGAGATCTCCGCCCTTACGCTTTCGGTACTTCTTTCTAGACGACTCGGGATGGTCGTCCCGACTGGAGGACTCGGACGCCTTGCCCTTGCCTCTGCCCTTGTCGTCCCGAGTAACACTGCGGACAGCCTCTTCGCCGGTAGCGAAGCTGTTGGCTATATCGAAAAGCTCGCGCGTAGTTTAAGGATTCTTCCGCGTAAGCTTGTGGATCAGGTCAGTGCTCCGAACCCCCTTGGAGAAAGCGGTAATTACGTCGCCTTCCCGGATCTCGGGCAAAGAATTCTTCTTCTTGGAGAAGCGTTGGATGCACTCACGGAGAGTCTCATCTGCCCCTTGCGTACAACTGTGGAGGTCCCACGCGTTTCCCGGGTCGATTGTAGGTGCCCTGGAAGTTGTTCACGAAGAGGGTCTCGAGGTCCTTCCACGTATGGATGCACCCCGGAGGTAAGCTGGTCAGCTAGGCTCGCGCCGAGTCGGCCAGGAAGAGCGGCAGGTAGTGGATCGCGACGTAGTCGTTCCCACCGTTAGTTCTGCATGCTGTGTGGTAGTCGGACAGCCAGATGTACCGGTCGAGTCTCTCCCGTGTACTTGTCGATGCCGGTGATTCGGAATCGCGCCGGGAAGACGACGCTGCGGACACGAGGGCCGAAAGCTTTTGGACCCGAATATCCCGCGCCGGAGGAAGCCGGAGGAGAACGTTCCTGGCTGGTAGCGCCGCTATCATTGCGTTGGTAGCCACGACCTTCTCTCCTGGAACCGTGATGGGCGCTTCCCTCAGCGTCCGCGAGGTTCCGGGGTCCGAGTCGATTGTGGACCGGCGCAGCCTGGCGAGCGTTGTTGGCCGCGTCTCGTCGGGCGCGGGTTCTGGCGTCGATGGTGCCACGAGCGTCTCGATCGGGGCCGAGTCGTCCATGGATGTCGCCAGTTGGCTGACGCCGGTCGGCGCTTGCTTGTTGGCCATCCATGCGTGATGGACTCTTCTGGGGTGTAGAGCGCCGGCTCCTCGCACCGGGGCGGTCTTCGAAAACTTCAGCGTGCTGGAGGGCGGTTTCCTCCAGCAGAACGCGGAGCCGTCGAAGTTCGTCATGTCCCGGGTTGCCCTCGGGGATATCAATGGCGCGGGCCGCCACTGTGACCGCAACGATATTGTGACTCAGGAGAGGAAATATCGGGACTCCTTCCCTTTCACGCATGCGGAGCTCATTGTGAACCTGGCGTCCACGAGCCCTCATGTCATCATTGCGTCGCTGGTCGTCACGCTGGCGGACAAGCCGAGTCTGTTGCTCGATCAACTCTTCCTCCTTGGCGAGGAGTCGGAGCCGGGTGGCCTCGAGCTCGGCCGGTGTTTGTTGCTCGATGGGGACTTCTCGGCCATCGCCGCCCACTTGCGAGTCGGCGTTAGCCATGAAGACTTCCCTAGATGGATGGTGGCTGCCAGAGCTTTCATCCTCGTCCGAGTAGTACTCGAGGACGGGGAGGAGAGAATCGATAGCGCCCACCAGTCGGGATCCGAGTGCGAACTCGTGTGCGATAAACGGATCTGGTTTCGGCGAAGCCTCTTCCCTGGGGAGAGGGGCCGAGTATGCAGGCTCCATGGGAGGCCCGGGCTGAAGAGCCGATGAAGCCTCTACCAATCGGGATGTCGCCGAGTGGCAGAGGTGAAGCTGGCCGACCTTGTCGGCGATGAAGCTTAACTTCCCAAACTGGAGAAGCTGGCCAGGATCCGGGACAATGCTCATGAAGGCGAATCTCATGATGCACCCCGGGACGAAGGCGTTGTTGCTGTCGACGAAAGCCATCCCGACTCGTGCAGATGGATCTATGCGCATAATCCCCTACCTGGCACGCCAACTGTTGGAGTATTATTCCGGCAATACTATTTATGGGGCGGCGTGAGCACAGCAAATCAGGATGGCTGCACACGGGAGACAAGATGTAGACAGGTTCAGGCCCTCTCGGAGAGGTAATACCCTACGTCCTGTGTTTGGTGGCTGGTATTGCTGTATCCCGAGTGCCGCAAGCCCTAGCGAGTCAATCTCGAAGGGGCCTGAGCTATGAAACAATGGAGATTAAGCTAGATGAGTTGTTCTGCGATCGGAGGTCCCCTGCCGGGCCTTATATAATCGGCCGGAGTAGGGTTACAAAAGTCCGAGTCGGTTAACAGATTGGTTTCCTATTCGATTACAACTGATTCCGGGTAAGCCGGACAGGTATTAGTCCTTGCCTTGTACTCCACGCTGGTGAGGCGCCCCCCGTGCTGTAGTCGGACTCCAAGTAGCCGGCCCGGCCCATCCCGTTGCTGGAAAAGCCGGATTCGTCCTCCTTGGTGATACCCGGGTGGCATATCACCATCAGTTAGTTATCTCTGAGATGTTTGAAAGGCCTTTAAGGTCAGATTTGAATCCATAGGCCCATGGTGGGTCAGTAATAACAAAAATTCTTTGCTGAATATTGTTTCCTCTGCTGCCTTATGGAGTATCTGGTCTCTTTGGGAACGACATTTGCTTTCAGGGAAGAGTTTGACCTGGAATGAAGGAGGTTTAGAGGAAGATGATTGTTCATCTGAAGCACTAGAAAATTCTTTGCAAGGACTCTCAATCAAGTCTACTGGACAGAAAAATTATGTTACTAGTAAGAACAAGGGGGAGCTTCTGAGGAACGCATGGACAAGCTAAAGATGATCAAGTTGGGATTCGTGCCTTTTGACAATTTCATCCTGCATCTCCCACCGTCGAAACTGAAGTTAGCACCTAATCTATCTGCTGCCTATGATCACCTAATTCAGGCTACTATGTCTCGTTAGCTTCCGTAATAGCATGAGTTTATTTTGAGTTGCTTTGCTTTCGAGTTTTCCTATTCTATCCCTGACTTAGTTGTAGCTGAGTCCGAAAGCTACATCTGTAAACTCCACTGTTTTGGTTTCAGTTAAGCCTTGTTTGAATAGGTCGGGATAGGGAGAGATTGTGGCCCAATCCACGTGGAAAATCCCGACTGGGCTACAATCCGTGATCTGGCCCATTTGGCTGTTTGGTTTTTGGGCTCGTTCGAGAAAAGCCCATCCAACCACTCTGCTACGGGCCGTTTCCTCAGGGCTAAGATACATCTCCTGCCCCCTGTGGAAATATTCCCGAGCGACCAGGGTGACGCGATGCGATCCGCTCCTCCCGTCGGCACCGCCGTCCTCTCCTACCCGGCTGCGTTCTTCTCCAACGACGGCATTCTCCCCGGTAAGCTCCTCCATCTCCTCTCCCTTCCCCTCTCCTCCCCTCTTGCTTGTCCACCGCTGCTTCCTTGGCGAACCGTCGACGCGGTAGACGAACTGGTTTTGCATGTGTTCGGTAGGAGATGGATTCGAGGAGTTGCTGAACACGCCCGCTGCTCCTGGGTGAAGGCAGATCCAGCGAAGGAGTCGCTGAACTCGAGCCAACCGCAAGGCCGTGCGATCCGTCCGTGGAGGTGCGGCTGTTGCGGCGGAGCACCGACCTGGCCACGGTCTTCCGGTTAGGCCTGAGGGGCACGCGCCATGACCGCCTTCAAATAGTACTAGCAGGAAGATCTAGTCTACCCGATGTTCTTGGCTGCAGCCAAGCTGCCCGCGAATTACACAAGAGGCGGCATAAACTGTGGTCGATCTGTTTTTCGTTCGTCGCTCCGTCTCTGCTTGGCATCAACTTGCTTGACCTGCTAATCAAGTACGCCTGTTCGTACTTGATTACCCGGCGCCTAGCTTTCTTCCGCAGTTTAGTGTTGTTTTATGCGGTCGGATCCGATTGATTCCGTGCCTGCTTATTGCAAGCTTAATCTAATTACGCAACGATTTCCGACCTTTTTGTCGGATTTTTTGCGTCTGCTTTGTTCAAGGCGAACTGCATGCGTTTTTTCTAGTTTAGTTAATTTGATCTCGCGATTTAACAACAGTAGTTGGTTATCTGGTGTAATGCATTTGGGGAAGTGGGGGATATATAAACCGTAAACACTGTTTAATCTGTCCCAGTTTTTCAATGGTGAGGGGAACAAATTTGTGCAATTAAACTACCACTCCACCAACTAGTATTTCATGAGGCTAGCAATATCATCTGATTCCGCCTATTCTTGTTTTGCGAAGCGCATTTTTTATTTTGATTCCCTTTTCCACAGCATACAATCGATTTGTAGTGTTTGTGTTACTAGTACCAGAAAACAGACGAACTAGAGCTACGAGTACATTTTTGCTGTCCCTGTTAAACTCTGAAGTAAATTATGCCATTGACATAGCTTTTAGACAGTTAATTGTTTTTGTTAATGAATAATTGATCAACACCATTACAGTCACACTCTGTTTAATTAGTTGAATAATTGGTCCCAACTTTCTCTTGGTTTCGTTAGTCCCTCACTATATTGTGCTAGTGCATGTACTACCATTCGGAGCGAACAGATGATCAACGGTAAGCTTCCATGATAACTGCATCCTCATTCTATGCACTTACCAGAACTCAGGCCTCCCTAGATTCCATTGCACTGTATTGTACTAAACAAAAACTCATAGTTAACAAACAAAACATGTTGTCTTGAATTCTTAACAAAGAAAACAGAGTCGGTCCTTTGCAGCCTGCTTAAACTATGAGAAAGCAACTGATTATAGAAAGTGCTTTAGTTAGATAGATATCCATGGTTTGGGAGGACAAGATCTCTGTTTGATAGGCAACTGAACTTCCATCTGAACAGTGCTTGCAAGGGTGCTTGCAAGCGTATGTCTTTAAAATTTCTATAGTACTTCTACGTTCTAAATTAAACTAATAATGAATGGTAACTGCTTGGTTGTTTCTGAATCTAGCTTCGAAATTGTTATTGACTAACGTTGTGGTGTCTTCTTAATTACTCCATATGATAAATTACAGAGAAAATTAGCTCTCTGCCACCGGAAAAAGCTAGTAGAGACAAAAATATCTTCAATGTAGAGCTGTAAATTTGTTCTAATTAGCTAGCTAACTTATGCAACCGAACTGTAACTGTGGTAATCGATGCTAGTGGAATTAATCGTACCCTGACACTACCCTGACCCTGGGGAACAAAATGGCATCTCCATTTGAAGACTGAAAAAACTCCCCCTCACACTTTTTTGCAGGACCTAAGCTTTCTTCTTGCATAGATTCTCCTGATCCTGTCTTCGTTTCCAAGTATTCCAGGAGTGTATTCTGGGCATTGGTAGAGCTGTTATCGGCCCAGTCGTGATGAAGAACTTGTAGCTGGTGGTTCATGTTCCATACCAACGCTGGTTCATCAGAAGATTTGGATCCAGCGATGATGAAGGGTTGTAAACTCTGATCATTGCAAACAGTACAAAGTTTTCCCTTGTTTACATATACCAAGTTCGGCCGAGAAAAAAAAATCGGCACTTCGCCGTTTGAGAATTCAGATGGCTGGGAAACTTGTGCTGGTGTCCATCCAGTCCTGGCATTCCTGATCTTTCGACGTGGTTTCATCTTGTACACACCATTTTTTAAAGCTATCTTGTATACATCATTTTATTGCAAGACTGTCCATTTCATTTGGTAAACTAATGGTTGGCAGAACTGCTAACCTTGTGATTACTATTTACAATCAGTTAGACATGTCAGCCCTTTGTCAAGCGACATTTGTGATTACTTTCCCTACCAATCCAAGCAAGCTCCCAAATACCCAAACAAAACTACAATGCTGTGAGGGGGCTGAATTGGGAAGGAATTAGTTCCACTAAAGGATTGGATGAAGAGGAGATCAACCTAATCTACTAGGGGAACTAATTCCCACCTCCCAAGCAAGCACTTAATGGGACCGGGAGGCATTCCCTATCTTTCTAAAAGAAAATAGTACCGCCACGACATAGCTTGGGCAGAGGGGCAAGGTGCAGCTGGGTGAGGTGGGCATCAAGCTGGCAGTAAGAAATGGAGAGATAACGCTGCCTAGAAATAACACTTATCCCCCACGGAACAAAATATCAAGCATGCATGTCGGCTGAACAGAAGCTTGTGTAGCTGCCCTAGATAAGTAACGTGTGAAAATAGGAGAGGTGGTAGCAATTTGTTAGAAACGCTACAGGTCAGCATGCTGATTGAGCAACTCCATCCTCTTAGCATCTAATCATTGATTCTCACACCACTTCTAACAAGCCATCTTTTCCTATAAAATGCCTCAACCAAGTTACGGTTCCGTGTTTCCCCTCCTCAGCCCCCATCAAACAATCTGATCTGGACCATGCAGTGCATAGATGGCCACCTCCTCGTCTCCCTACACCCGCCGGCAACCGGCTTCCCCACCTCCCTCGACGACCTTGTCGTCAACATCTGACGGTGACCTCCACGCGGCCGGCACTGCGCCTCGCCGTCCTCTGTGCTGTCATCGACGTCTTCATGGACGGGGCGCGGGCAAAGGCACGGGCACCAAATGAAGACGGCGAAGACGATGCCGCCGGTACAAGCTGCTACGTCATGTCGATGGCAGCGAGCGGTTCCGTGGCGCCATAGCAGGATGGTGGCGCGACGCTGGCTACATCGTCACGCCAACGGCGCGGCCAGAGGAAGAGGAAGTGTCGTGGATAAAGAGCAAGAGGAAGCGCCGCAAAGAAGAGCAAGAGGAAGCGTGATGCCGACAAAGAGGAAGCGACGCGGACGCCCATCAACGGCCACGCCGCCGTGGTGGTTCTTCTTCCTGGTGCCCCATGACCTGGCCGCCATGTTCATGGTGCGCGTCACGGGAAACAAACTATTGTTGTGCGGGAAACAAACTATTGTTGTGTAAGAAAAAATAAACTATTCCTAAGATTAGATGTTTGTATCGCATGAAGATTATTTCCATTGTACAATGACGTTGATGTTGCATTGGTTCAACAAGCTTGTTGCACATATTTTAACTATATGTTTTCGTATTATGACAATATTGTTTCCACGAATGTCCGTTCTGGTCAATCTAACCGTATATTGAACCAACTGAATCTGCAATTTATTTCCTAAAATTACGGGATTGGTTTCCTTAAAAATCGGATATACATCATGTGTTGCTGTGTGTTACATGTTGTTGCATTGGTTCAACAAGTTTATTGCATATGTTTTGACTATATGTTTTTGTATTATGACAATAATGTTTCATGGATATCCGATCTGGCCAATCCAACCCTCCATTGAACCACTAAATTTGGAGTTTATTTCCTGAAATTTCGGGATTGGTTTCCTTAAAAATCATATCTACGTCGTATGCTACATGCACGTTGTTGTTCCATTGGTTCAATAAGTTTTGTTGTATATGTTTTAACTATATGTTTTCATATCGTGACAAAAATATTTCCACGAATGTCTGATCTAGCCAATCCAGCAGTCTATTCAACCAACATCTGACGGCCACGAAGTATGCCTACAGATGCCCAATATAAATATGTCGATTTGTAGCAGCCGTCTGGAATTAAATATAGGAAAATGCTACGGATCGGCCTGCTGATCCCTCTTCTACATCCTCCTAGCATCTAGCTATTCATCCCTCCACCATTCATCCAACCATCAAACCCCTCCTATAAAATCCCCTAGCCAACAATTAGGGTTCCTTCTCTCCCCATCTCCCATTCTCGACACGTCCTTGCTGCCCTCCTTGTCGCCGCCACTGCCATCCTCCACGTCGTCTACAGATCAGTGTCGTACCACCGCCGTCCTCCGCGTCATCCACAGAGTGGCACCTCACCACCGCCATCCTCTTCGCCGTGCCCCCGCCGTCCTCCGCCTCCGCCTCATCCGTGCCATGCCAACCACCGCTCACAAACACCTCGTTGTTCGCCGCGGCACAGGCCACCACCGACGGCGAGAGAAGCTCCTACGGCGTCGCCACCAACAGCAACAACGACAAGGATGTGCTCCCCGCCGACAAGTATGTGCACCCCAACGATGTGATGGCACTCCAGCTCCTCGGCATGGCTGGGCATGGTCTCCATCATCCTCGCCAAGGAGAACTCCTCCATGTTGTATCGCCGGCACTGCCAGATCCGCCGGACAATGATGGAAACAAATTATTGTTGCATATGAAATAAACTATTATTGTGTGGGAAACAAGCTATTGTTGTGTGGGAAATAAACTATTGTTGTGTAGGAAACAAAATAAACTATTCGTAAAATTAGATGTTTCTATTGTTGTTGTTGCATTGGTTCAATAATTTTGTTGTACATGTTTTAACTATATGTGTTTGTATCACGACAATAATGTTTCCACGGATGTCTGATCTGGCCAATCCAACCATAAGTTGAACCAATTAAATCCGGAGTTTGTTTCTGAAATTTTGAGATTTGTTTCCTCAAAAATCGGATCTACATCGTGTGCTACTGTGTGTTGCAGGTTGTTGCATTAGTTCAACAAGTTTGTTGCATATGTTTTAACTATATATTTTTGTATTACGACAACAATGTTTCCATGGACATCCGATCTGGTCAATCCAACTCTTTATTGAACCAACTAAATTTGGAGTTTGTTTCCTAAAATTCCAGGATTGGTTTCCTTAAAACTCGGATCTACGTTATGTGTTGCATGCACATTGTTGTTGTATTGGTTCAACAAGTTTGTTGTATATGTTTTAATCATATTGTTTCTATCATGATAAAAATGTTTTCCGTGGGTGTCCGATCTGACCAATCCAACTGTCTATTGAACCAATATCTGACGGTCACAAAGTATACCTATAAATGTCTAATATAGGTATGCTAGTTTGTAACAATCGCCTTAAATATATATGTTCAAGGAACGATGGCGTGGTTGCATACCAACCTGTCTCTATTAGTTATCTAGCTAAACACTTCATCAACTTGTTATGCTTTGTGGATTATTAGTTACCATATATATGTATACATTTGCCACTTGAGTTAATCCACGTATATAACTTAGTCTAAGAATTCTATAATAAAGATAGGTGCTTTTTATGTTGTTTATAGCTGAACAATGATATTAGAGCCCTAGTCCATTATTCTTAGTTGTATTATTTTATTTATTCTTAACTTAGCTCATTTACGGTTTCATTTTATAGTAATTTTACATGCATGTATGAGACGATGCCTCGGAAGGTTGGTTTTTCATCGTGGCTGGACCGCTGCTAGGAAGGCTGTGTTTTCACCAGCCATGTGCTGTTGCTGGTGCAGTATATGTCCCTTTGACGGGAAGATGGTCGGGCATCCACCCAAGAGGTCCAGGTACGTCACGCTTTGAAGGCCTAGCCCAGGTCAACATTTCTAAGCCCACAGCTCACTCGTAGCAAACACAGATCAATCTTCCTTCCGGTTCTGCATTGCTGCTCTGCTCCGCACCGCACCGCAACGCAAACGCTTCAAGCAAAGTGCCGTGGAGGATTCAGCACCGCACCGCTCTACCCCCTACAACGATTCAAGCGAAAGCCTGTCACAAAACCGCACGTCCATCACATCGCATACGCCGTTCCCATTCCTTGACGCCATCGACACTATCATGCACAACGATACCGAGTCGGTCGATCATCCGGGGTCACTGACACTCGTGCACGACACGGATGCGGCCAAAGAAGATGACGGCGCGTTGCGTTCTCCTGGTCGTCGGAGCGCTGCTTGCCTCCGCCGCCGCCGCCGCCGAGTATGTCCATCCTCCACCGGGCCGGGTCATCCTCACGGAGCACACCAAACCCGCCTCCCACCCTCAGCAGGTACGCATATCACGGTGCGGTGATCTGCGATGCAAACTTATTTCTGTTCACCTGGTGGCCGGGCAAATTAAAGTGATTGGCATCTGTGTGCTAGGTCCATGTATCGGTTGTCGGGGCGAACCATGTGAGGGTGTCATGGATCACTGACGACAAGCACGGGCAGTCTGCGGTGGCGTACGGCAGGGCCTCCGGGAACTATACCGCGTCGGCCATCGGCGACCACACCTCGTACCGCTACTTCCTCTACTCCTCCGGCAAGATCCACCACGTCAAGATTGGGCCGCTGGATCCCGGCACGGTGTACTACTACCGGTGCGGCATGGTCGGCGACGAGTTCACCCTCAAGACCCCGCCCGCCGCTCTGCCCATCGAGCTCGCCCTCGCAGGTACGAAATCCATTGGAAATTGGATGCGTTGCACGCTGCCCCGGCGGTCCGATCTCAAAAAAATCAATGGTTCAAATTGCAGGGGACCTCGGGCAGACCGAATGGACGGCGTCGACGCTGGCCCACGTGAGCAAGTCGGACTACGACGTGCTGCTGGTGCCCGGCGACCTTTCCTACGCCGATACCCAGCAGCCGCTGTGGGACTCGTTCGGTCGGTTCGTGCAGAAGCACGCGAGCCGGCGGCCGTGGATGGTCACCGAGGGGAACCACGAGGTGGAGGCCGCGATGGCGCTCCCGGGCTCGCCGAGCCCGTTCGCCGCCTTCACCGCGCGGTGGCGCATGCCGTACGAGAAGAGCGGCTCGGCATCGGGTCTCTACTACTCCTTCGACGCGCCCGGGGGCGCCGTGCACGTCGTCATGCTGGGATCCTACGCCGACTACAACTCGAGCTCGGACCAGTACAGGTGGCTGGCGCGCGACCTCGCCGGGGTCGACCGGCGCGCGACCCCGTGGCTCGTCGTGCTGCTGCACGCCCCGTGGTACAACACGAACGCGGCGCACCAGGGCGAGGGCGAGGCCATGAGGAAGGCCATGGAGCGCCTCCTCCACGAGGCCCGCGTCGACGTCGTCTTCGCCGGCCATGTCCACGCCTGCGAACGCTTCGTGAGTTGTTCAATGTTGTCTCGGACTGAATGATTATTCAGTTAAGTGTGTGACAAGATGAGCTTGATGTACACGCACGTCTTGATCTCTTGACATGTTGTTGCAGATAAGGGTATATAAGAACGAGGCGAACCCCTGTGGGCCGGTGCACATTACCATTGGCGACGGCGGCAACAGAGAAGGGCTCGCGTTTGAGTAAGCTATGTTACATTTTAAGATGCCTTGATTTACAATGTGTTTCAATCGCAGTGATATGTCCCTATAAGCAACATTTTGCTTTGCTTAACCCATTTTGTTTTGTGGTGGCCGTAGCTTTCAGAAGAACCACAAGCTGGCCCGGCTTTCGGTCATGAGGGAGGCGAGCTTCGGGCACGGCCGGCTGAGCGTGGTGAACGCGACCACGGCGCGCTGGGCGTGGCACCGCAACGACGACGCCGACTCCACCGTCCGCGACGAGCTCTGGCTGGATAGCCTGGCCGCCAACGGCGCGTGCCGGCAGGGTAAACCCGCCGGTGATTCCTGGAACGATGAGTTGTAGACTTGTGGCGTTACGGATCTTGAACATTTGTGCCCAAAAGCTGTCAATTCGTTGTGCGTAGGAGCACACCGACGCAAGTACGTTATCGATTCGCCATGGACCGGCGTTTCATTTCGCGATGCAAAATCTACAAGGAAGCAGAGATCTTTTTTCCCCGAACATTGCTTGGAACTTGCTAATCGCGTTTTGCTTGTCAAGTGCCGGTTAACCTGGAATGCTTCCTGAACTGCTAAACAATGCATGACGTATCCCATGCTTAAGCGGGCAGCGTTCTGGGGAGTTTTTCTTTTAAATATTTTTTTATTCAGAAATTTTAAAAATAATACCACATTTAAAAAAAATTACAAAACTGACCTCAATCACCACCAGACCTGATGATTAGCACGTAACCGCCACACGCTGTAGTGATAGGAGCCAATCGTCAGCCGTACCGACGATTCAGTATGGAATCGCCAAGCCGTGTGGCGATTGACGGTAATCGCCACAGAGGATGTCGATTAGGCCTAAATCGCCAGCAGACGTGACGATTGGCCCCTCTGATTATATAGCCAGGGCGCTATCGCGATGGGTTCGTGGTGATAGCGCCCTGTGTCCTGACGATACGGAGTGTAACTGCCTATCACCACTAGGGATGGCGATTGCACCCTATCGCCACACCGCGTGGCGATAGCATTTAATATTGTCGGTGCAGCTGGCAATTGACCTCTATCGCCATGAAGCATAACGGTTGCACCCTAATCACCACGGCTGGTGGCGATTGAGGCCAGTTTTACAAATTTTTTGGATGTGATATTATTTCTAAAATTTTTGAATAAAAAATAATATTTTAAAAAAAGACTCGCGTTCTGGGTGTAACGATCGAAACCATTTCCGTGTGGAGTACCTCGCACGCTCTGCGTACCTTATTTCATGCCCATTCTTTCTCTAAAATGGTCGCCAACAAGATATATATCATCAATGGCGCTTAAAAGACGTTGCACTAATTTTTAGTTTTTTGTTTGGCATAGCCGCACAGACTAGCTCGGATTCGTTACACACAAGAATGTCCCGATCTCTAAATTGGCAATGCATCGGATAGTCTCCATGTGTCCTCCCCTGTCGCCGTCCAGCGTCCACCACGGTGCCGTGCCACCACGGCGCGTATGATCTTTTGTAAATATATTTTTTAGATAAAAATAGTTAGAGTCTCGGCTTTTATATCGACCAATGCATACAGTCTTATTTTATATTAAGAAGTGATTACAATAGTTTAGAAGTCCACATGGAAGAAGAAAAGGCACAGAACTGCTAAAATCACCAATCTTGTGTGGCAGCTTGTCGGCTTTGACGCGCTAAGGATTGCTGCGGGCGCCCGCTCCGTGCATCCTCCTGCACACGCGCCTCTCTCTCCGGGCACCGGCGCGCATCGCGGAACGTGCCCCTGCACCGGCACGGCCGAACCTGCGCCTACTCCCCGACAACGAGGAGGTCCCGCCCACCTCCGCGGATCCCTCGACGCTGCCTACACCGGCGCCTCCGCAGGTAGAGGAGGAAGGCGAGGAGGCCGAGGAGCAGGACGAGGCTGCGGAGGCGGCGGCCGCGGCCTCGCCTTCTTCTTCTTGTCTCGCGCGGTGGCGTTGTCGGCGGCTTGAGAGGTTCATGGTGGCTAGGGCTCTGCCGAAGAAGCCGCGGTTGTTGGCGCTCGACCGTTGGTTCTCCCGCCATTGCTGCTTCTCCGCCACGGCAGCCTCCAAAGGGCAAAGGCATCCCCGGCATGGAGATGGAGACATATTGTAGTACTTTTGTAGCTCCGCTGCGTTGTGCTCTTGGAGCAAGGCCACGCAAGGAATATTGATCACGAGGAGCTAAATGGTGACCGGCGATGATGCAGAGTGGCGTGCAAAGGCGTCGTCGTGTGCGTCTCCCTCCGCCGCAGCCGACTAGAGGGCAGGCGGAGCTGGTCGGCTGCCTCGAACAGAGAAGCCTCGGCCACATCCAGATCCAGCTCCGCGACAAGCAACTCCATCCAGATCCGTCCAGATCCTGGTCGTCGCGTTCGTCGTCGAGCCGCCCCCACCGCCGACCAGCTCCGGTGCAGCTTTCTCACCGCCAACTTGGCTTTGCCCTCATCCCGATTCGACCCCACCCCCGGCTTCCAGATCCTCCTGCTTCGCGCTCCTCTGGCTTCATCCCCACCCCGGCTTCACCTTCCTCCGGATTCGTCCCCGCGCCGGCTTCGCCCTCCTCTGGATCCAGTGGTATGTCTTCCCTTGTCTCACCTTGCTCGCTGTCCCCTTTGGTCTCGTCTCGATCCCCTGTTTTGTTCTCTCTCTCCCTGTTTCTTGGATCTTGGATGTGTAGATCTGGACGGAGCTGATGCTGAACTTCTTATTTGGTTCATGGATGCAGGGATACAAGCCGTCAGGGCCTCCAGCTCGAATTAATTGGTGCGGGTTACTTGTAAATTCTGAGATTTGGTTTGAGTTAATTGGTGCCAGATGATTAATTGAATGCATTTCTTCCTTAGCAATGCTAGCGTTATGTTGATTAGTTACCTTCTCTGGCAGCAGTATGTGTGCTGCATATATGATTTGCTTTTGGAAAAGAGTTGCATATATCATTTACCTGTTGCTTTCTCTGGCAGCAGTTACTTTGATATTTGAATAGCTCTTGCAGTATATTCTGAAACCTGCATCTCAGACAGTGTTTATCTCTTTCATGACTCCATCCTTCTCTAACATGTTTCTATGATGCTTGCTCAAAAACTGATCAAAAGCTGCGCCTTGTACTATTTGTTAAAGTGAAATGTTTCATGAGATGATTGAAGGTCTAGTTAGCTCAGTATTTTTCCAGTGTACTTCTAAACTGTCGTCAGGTTCGGCTAGATGATATCACAATACAATTTCCATATCTTGATGACTCACATGTTTTGACGTTGAGGGCAACTGACTTACAGTTTGGTCCTGGGCTTGTTTATCGCAGCTCTCTGTTCAGAGGATTAGTTGGGTCTTCTCTATCATCTAGAAAGAAGAATCACCTTTTTTGTTAAATTCGGTGATTTGAGTTTATACTGAAGGAGAATGATCGTGTAGATTGTACTGAACCTTTCTCTTTAATCAAGGCCGTAGCCGTGGACCCTCGAGTCCTCCTCGGTGACCGGCACCGCGTTGGCGACGATCCGGAACCGCCCGTCAAGACGCACCACCACGCCGTTGGCCGCGCCGGTGCGGAAGACAGAGAGCGCGGGCGCGGAGGCTGGGCTCCAGCTGGCGGCTGGCACGGCGTCGAGCTCGACGGGCGCTCCGTCGAAGGTGATCGCGAGGCGGTCGACGGCGTTGTTCCACGTGACCGTCCTCTTGAGACCGAGGTAGAGGCGGTGGCCGCCGAAGCGGATGCCGAGGGCCTGCACCCAGGTAAAGTCCCGTGCCACCTGCACGTTGCGCTTGCCGATGAAGTGGGTGTTGATGTGCAGGTTGGAGTCCGAGAGCAGGCAGAAGTCGGCGTCCCTGCGGCCGTGGAACAGGAACTTGTTGCCGTCGCCGCCGACGAAGCGCGGGTCGTAGCACTCCGTGCCGGTCAGATCACACACTGTTCGATTCCAATTCACACACAGCAACAAATGCACACAAACCGATCAAAACCTTCAAGCGCACAAGGAAAATGCACACACTGATACGCATCGAATTTATGTGGTCTTACGGCAGACGAGCTTGCAGGTGGGGCAGTGCACGTAGCAGGTGTCGCGGCAGCCGCGGGGGCATTGGCGCGCCACGACGGTGCACTCGGGCTCCTGCTCCTGGCTGCTCTGGTTGTAGCAGCTCACCACGGTGGGCTGCGCGCCGGGGCTCATGTAGACGGGGATCACGTTGGGGTCCGACATGATGGGGTCGTCCGGCTTGCCGCCCGGGCCCGTCGGCTTGGCGCCGACCACGGCGACGAGGAAAACAGCGGCGCAGGCGAGCAGCGCCACGGCGCTAGGACGGACGACAGCCATCTCAGCCGGTCTCTGGGTGATGTAGTAGGTAGCATTGAGCTGATGCGACTGATGATGCGGTGGTGCAGGCGCGGAACGCCTTCTTATAGCCCGGAATAGGGATGCATTGCCTCTGACTAGACGAGTGTCGTCGGAACCACGCGTGGCTTTTCACCTTTCAAGTCTCGGCAAGTCAACTGCCCTCGATCGCTCGGCTCTCCGCCACATGAAACGATTCCATGCTTGCCATCCCGGCGAACGGCGGCGTGGGAGATGGATGTAGCGGTTGATGAAATCTGGGTGCTTGTTCTTGATCTTGGCATCGGGTACCATGATCTCTACGTTATGGCAAATAGAATCTATTAGTGCTTGTTCTTTATCTTGCTTCAAGAAGTTGCTCCAAGCTAATTAGTGATTCGCTACATCTGAATCAATACTAGCCGCACAGATGGATGAAGCTGGCTTTGCAGCTTGGATATCCTACCCATACCAGCTTCTACAATATGATGAACCGGGTTGAGTGTATCAGCCAACTTACTCCACTGATAAAGAAAACAATCCAGACTGTCGTTAACTCTTGCACAAGAGAGGGAAAACTAGAAGATAGTTTCGTGGGTAATTCAAATGATATCTTCAAGGTTCACAGTTCAAGGATCTCCATATTTTTAATTGAAAATTACAGCTACAAATAAGCGAATCCACTGGTTAACAACTACAGTGGTTGGTTTGAAGGCAGCACTGTAGAAAGCAATCACTGCATGACATCCCCATTAACATAACATAAGTTACAATGTTTTGCAAGTCAGAAAAGAGGTGCTAACCTACCAAAAGAACCACCTCTTCTTAACTGCAGGTGTTGTGCCTTCCCCTGGAGAACTTGGGCTCTCTTTTTGCCATCCCACGGTTCAGCGCTTCCAAAATTTTCCTGCCGAGCAAAAGTAGCAACATAAAGTAAATAAAAACACTAATTGAGCATGTAAGGTGGAATAATTAAGCTCATTTCTTCCCTCAAAATAGTGGACAATTTTATTTCAACCAAGCGTTGAAACACTTCCATAACTATATAGTATATAATCTGTTCAATACATCGCAGCTCCTCAGATAGCCACAAAAGGTCTATCGTATGCTACGTTACACAAATGACAGGCACATAACCAAATAGCAACCATTACAGCATAAATTAAAGGTAATACAAAAGCACAAAAGGACAAAGGACAGAGTGTATTCTATTGCAAATATATAGTCCATTGAGATATGATGTATATAAGTATGTTGAGACTGAGGTTTGAAAATCATTTCCCTTCACAAGACTGAGCAGAGGAAGCCACACGAACAGAGACACACAGACCAACACACTATCAAGTTAACTTTTTTAGGAGTCAGCATCGAAGCAGACCTCCTATACTGACAGCAGCAGTAAAACATAAAGGAGAGTTTCCAGATGTAAATTAAACCTCCTAAACTGCAAACTAGATTATTTTTAATTGGCGGCAAAGCAAACAAGAAAAAGTCACAATACCTTTTCTGGGGTGTTCGATTTTGCTACTTACATCCATCATCTGGATTTGAGTGAAGAAGCTATTGAATTTATATAAAGTATGTCTTGTAAATAATAAGGTGTAAGCACCATGGTGCACTAGGTTCTCAATGTTCATTATTAATTTGTACAAACCAGTTCTTTCAATAGTTAAACAGTTACCTGGTATCACCGAGCTGTCCATGCAAGCTCCACCTTTGGCGGAATCCTTCCATACCCTCTAGTCCACTAGCAAGAATCATGCGCCTAAAATAAAAGTATAAGATCAGATGCAAGCAAAACTCAAGAAATTGCATTAAAAAATTATCAGAAAAATTGTGTGAATAAATTGCCTGATGATTTCCTTTGTCTACTGTAATCTAACTAATAAAACACAAAAAATGTATCTTGGCAACAAAGAAGTGTTCTTTTAAATAAAAGGCTGTAAACCCATTCGGTACGGCACTGAAGTATGGTCAAGAGTTAATTTTGCAAGTGCCTTCCTTTTGGATAACTAGTGCTGCTCGTAAGTCAATGGAACACCAGAACAAGCGCTACTGATGCAAAAAGACAGTTGCTGCGCATTATGGGGGAGGCCTAGCAATCTCCTGCTGGCAGTCTGGTAGTCTGTCAAGCAAGAACAATGTGCTATCTCAAATGTCGAAAACACCTCTGGCAGCTGCGGGGGGCTAAAGTGTTCCTCGAGGAGCATTGGGTAAATACCAAGGGCTATAATCAATCAATATGGAAGTACCGAAGTGTACTGTAAAGAGATTTTTACATGAACTTTTCAAAAAAAATTATAACCCGTCTGTTTTCACCAAGTTCTAGGAGGTCAAGTAGAACACCGTAGCCTAAAGTGTAATGTTAGCCTGTTAGGCACATGGCTGCACCTGGATAAGGGTCCACAGCAAGAACAGATAGATATCTCCCCAGATCAGGCCCTCTCCACAAGCTAACCAATTAACCCTGTGCTGGCTGATAGTACAGAGGTGTTAGCTCAACTTGGCTCTCTTCCTACATTAAAGCTTGCTAACTGGGTCTCCCTCCCTCTCTCTCAACAAGCTAACTGAATAACCCTGTCCTGGGTGGTATTACAGAGGTTTTAGCTCATCTTGGCTCTCTTCCTACATTAAAGCTTGGTAACTGGGTCAAATAGGTACAGCTGTCCAACAGTCCAAGCATGAAGAAAGCAAATATTTATTCAGTCCAAATGACTTAGGGGCGAAATTTAAAACTAGAATATCTTTAGCTGCCGAGGAACCACAATCCATGGGATGGTTATTTCTTACAACATGCAGCTTAGACAACCCAATCAACATAGTAGGTCATTAAGCCGTTAAGTACCTATGGACACTATCATGACAACAGTTTGGACACGAGAAAACAACATGTACATGTCAAGACTGGATGTTGGTGAAGATTTTAATATTTGTATCAACTTTATATAGTAGAGATAGCAACAAAAGTTGGATTATCAAGATATACAAGGAGTAAAAGAAATCTCCCAATATTTCTTCACACTCTTTATCTTGTTGCTAGTGAAGATTAGAAGATACCCCTGACGGTAAGAGAATTTGATATATGTCCAGGCTGTGGATCAGATTACTATGGTTCATAAAATTCTCAAAGAAAACCCTGAAGGTTCATCTAGAAACTCGAATGCAAGCCCACTAACCTGCTTCTAATAACAGGATGATACTATGATAATATATTAATATATCTAGGACACAGAGCATCGGTGCTTAGGTTACCTTTCGAGCAGTGTGAGTTTTGATTGGAGTTGGGTGACTCTTTCCTTTGCTTCTTCGAGGGGCATCGAGAAACCCAGTTTATATTCACTATCCTGCAGCCGCTCCCTTATTTCCTTGTCCTGTAAAAACAAGACAGAAAATGGCGCAATTGGTTAAATAGGAAAAGGAATCAAACTGCAGATTCAGATAGTTTTAATATAACTGACCCTTTTCTCAGCGCATTGTTGGTATAGCACAATTTCGTCTTGACAAAATGGCTCAATATCATTGATTTGCAAGCCTGGATCATAGAAATAATTTTTTTTTGTTCATACTGTTTTTACATATGGAAAAAGAGAAACATATTCTAGATGTCAGAGAAAACAGTTACTCACATAGGAAAAGATTCTTGAGGATACCATCACAAAGCTCAACACCTTCAAGGACATGCGATGCAATTTCTTTTGGTACGACAGGGGAAGGCGGCCCACGCGTAAGATCATCACCAACGAGAATGGTCTCTTCCATCGTTTCTTGGCTATCCAGTGTCGAAAAATAGGCATGACACATTGACACCATGAACACAAGCAGCAGCTATACTAGAAATTTGAGATTATGATTGTTTGCCTCCATTGTTTATTGGAGTTGATAGCATAAAGTTTGTTTTCACAAAAATCAGCAAAAGGGCCATCAGTTTATTACTGAGAGCTTTACAATCTTTCCATTTGTTATTTATTTTAGAAAGAGAATCGTTTCTGAATTCGACGGAGCCGTAGCTCCATCCCTATCACCGTTGGATGTTTTCTCGGGATTTGTGTCACTGTACACGCTAAAAAAATTAAGAGCATACTAAGGAAATTTTGATAAAATGTCCCGTCGTGTATCACTGACATTGTCTTTTTTTTTGAGACAACTGACATTGTCTTTGATAAAATGTCCCATCTTAGTTTGTCCTTTGATAAAATGTCCTGCCATGTATCAGTGACATTGTCTTTGATAAAATGTCCCATCATGTATCACTGACAGGTGGCTCGCCAAGCTAAGACGGGATATTTTACCAAATCTCCCGCGCACTAAGCACGACACTATACACACTAAAAAATTATTGCGAGAGAGTATGTCTAGTTAATGGGCATATTATTGTATGCATGCACACGAGAATATAAGTAAAGCACTATTGGTAACACAAGCAGCACATATCCCTATGTGGAACAATATGCATCCAACGGTACAAGAGAGTGGAGCTATGACTCCATGGAGCTGAAACTCTTCACTCTTTTAGAAAACAAAAAAATAGTTCAATGTGCTGCAACACGATCTGCGCTTCGTTCCCTCTCCTTGTTGTGCAAGAAAACATTACTAGTATGCAGCTATAACCCCAATTTCCTTCGAGTTGCAGTTCCTGCCTCCAAGATCAACGAAGCCTACTCCAAGATGGCACATGCCACAAGGGCGCGTCCATCAAGCATTGGCACCCTGACCTTTAAATCAAGGCTACAATGCATCCCAGGCCTACACCAATTACCAAATGCTCATTCTATCTAAACCACGATCTACCACCAAATTTGGCACGAACCATGCATGGCGAGTAACAATAAAAAAGGGAACCGTAAGAGAGCCAGCACGCGTTTACCATCCATGGTGGCCTAGCAACTTTTCACGCCGGCGAGCAGCCTGAAGCAGCTAGTGCGGACCAACTTCCTGCAACCAGCCAAAATGAAGAGAAAACGTTAGGCTCCGTTCGCGCAGCGCGACGCAAAGCAGAAGAGATGCCTACCAGTTCCAGCGGTTGCGTCGCCGTGAATGGATCGGAGACTGTGGCGTCGTGGGCAGAGGAACCCGCTCTCAGAGCTGGCCCGTATCTTCCTCCCCACCCGGCCGTCCGCCTCGAACACCGTGGCCCGAGCGCCGCTCTTCGTCAGCCCGTACGCCGCCTCGAGACCCACTGCAGATACCCATCACCATTCCATCAAACACCTCACGTGCACGAACACACAGCTCCCAAATTCGGGCAAAACCATCTAAGAGAAACCAGGGGAAAGCAGAGAGGGCGCTCACCGCCTTGCCACTCGTAACGGTCCATGGGCTTAGCCTACGGCCCATACAAATTGAACCTGGGCCACCTATGTAGGAGACGAAGTAGCAGGCCAGTGAGGCCCACAGTTTGCTTGTCCGTACCAGGAGGCGTCGATCAGCCGAGATCAACGGCTGGGACGGCAGGGGCAGGAGCTAGGGCAGAAATACCACCGTCCGAGAGCTGTATAAATACCGCCGCACACACGAGACCCCCTACTCGCAGAAACCCTAGAGATCACTCGAGCTCTCCGCCGCCGCCGCCTCCTCCGCCCCTCCAGCTCTCTTCCTCTCCGATCCAAGTAATGGCCTCACTAATCCCTTCTGTGATCTATGTTTCCGTCGCTATTTTCATACCCTTGTGACGATCTTGTTACTGGATGCAGAATATGTGGTTTGTTATGGTTATTAGTATGCTGTACTCGATTTACTTGCTGAAATGGGGTAGTTTTGCTATGTTTTCTGTAGTCACGGTTTTGGCTTTGCTGGGATGTTCTTGTTAGCGCTTGGTTTTTGAGTGTATGTTGGAACGAGTTTAGGGTTTAACTGAAACATTTTGGTAGAGTTGCCGCATGTTTCTTCGTGAGTATAAACAGTGATATGTGTAGTATACTAGATCTAATATGGGAGGAACGCATTGCTAAGATTTGACCGGCACAGCAGCATAGACTAGAGATGTACCTGAAGGTAGATATCTTGCATTATTTCAAAAAAGAAAGATATCCATTATTCTCTAGCAGATAACTCCTGTTTTTAAGTTTAGGACAAATTATTGTGTTCTGCCTAGCTGTTCTAGAGATTTCATCTGCGCGCTTCTGCATATAATGTGCAGAGGCATATTATTATTGCCTGCACCTCATTAATGTCCGAATGCTATAGTTACTATCTTCTGATTTAATTTATGTGTTTGGTGTTTTATCCGATAATTGAAGAATTTTACTTGTTTATTATCCATCTGATTTAATTTATGTGTTTGGTGTTTTTACATTTGCTTACCATGTTTCTTCACTATTTGTTCAGGATGAAGTTCATTGCTGCCTATCTTCTTGCTTACCTGTCTGGCAACGCGAGCCCCTCTGCTGAGGATTTAACGACTATTCTTGAGTCAGGTAAATTTTTCATCGAGCCCACTGTCCATTTTCTTTAGAGCTATAATGTTGAGAACCCAAACAAAACTTTTTGTCCTGTTATTTTATTCTAGTGTCAAGAATAATATTAGTTTCTACATTTGTGATTGTTTGTTGCCAAGAAATACTACTCGGTAAGATCAATTTTACTGATTGAAGGTTGCATCTGCTTAGTATAGGCAAGTGAGTGCTTAGTATTTAATTGGCTGTGAGTGCTGGAGTTGCTGTTTTTGTTCCATATTGCTTACACAGTGAGCCATATTTACTATGCTATTCTGTATAGCACTAAAATTTAATGTTATCTATGTGCATTCTACACATAGTTCAGTTGTAGTGGTAGTATCTAATGTTAGCATTACTTGTCAAAAAATTTGATGATATGCCCCGTTTTTTTTGGGGCATTTGATCATTTGCCCCCCCCCCTGAGGATGACTGGTGGGGTCCGGGGCCACCTGCCATTGACACAAAGGGGGCAAATGATCAAACGCCCCAAAAAAAAGGGGCAAATGATCAAATCCCTCTTACTTGTCTGTATGGCAGTTGGTTGTGAAATCGACAATGAGAAGATGGAACTCATGCTGTCCCAAGTGAGTGGTAAGGACATCACTGAGCTCTTGGCTGCTGGTAGGGAGAAGTTTGCTTCAGTTCCATCTGGCGGTGGTGGTGTTGCTGTTGCAGCTGCACCTGCCAGTGGAGGTGCTGGTGCTGCTCCTGCAGCTGAGTCGAAGAAAGAAGAGAAGGTTGTGGAGAAGGAAGAGAGTGATGATGTAAGATCACTGTTCTCACATATGCCTGTTGGATCAATATCTATCATATTTGATGATTATTCAGCTGTTACATCAGCATTGAAACTTTCATGAAATTGTTGCTATCTCATGCATGATAGTCTCTTGTGAGCATATACCTCTAGTTCTTATTTTCAGGAGTTCTTGCATTATAGTATTCATGCTTCATGTGTGACCAACAATTTTCTGTTAATTTGTCCTTTACATTTCTTTTAACATTTGGTACTGCACTTTTTTATATGCCATGATGTTAGTATTACCTGTTAATGCTCTAACAATTTGTATCACTTCTACTTGCAGGACATGGGCTTCAGTCTGTTTGACTAAGTGGTGGGGCCTCTTCTATCCTCAAATATCAGTCTTCGGCCAGGGAACTAGAGTCAATGATGTTTTTAGCCTTTTGTTAGCGAAGTCGTAAAACACTGGAAAGACTTGCTTCCTTCTATGTTTTGATATGTAGTAATTCAGCCATAGGTTGCCGGTTGATTTACTGGTGATGGATTATTAAGGTGCTTTGTTTATCCAACTTCGGTGCTTTGTTAACTACAGATTGTTTCCTGGTCATTT
Source organism: Stipa capillata (assembly GCA_019208055.1). Classification (NCBI taxonomy): domain Eukaryota; kingdom Viridiplantae; phylum Streptophyta; class Magnoliopsida; order Poales; family Poaceae; genus Stipa; species Stipa capillata. Next base: position 70,761 of record JAGXJF010005679.1, on the reverse strand, counting down.
GTATCTTATTTTCTGTGGCTTCCGCTAGTTGTGATCATTTCCATCTATTCCCTCGTTCAACGTTGGGCACCAAACCAAGCAACAGGTTATTATCTTCCATTATCGTTTTCCTGGCTGCTAAGAGCATCCACAGCAGCTTCTGTATCTGATTTCCTATAACCAAAAACCAGCTCTAGCATCAGGCCACGGAGAGCTCCGTCCTGCCACCGCCATGTCCATTGGCGACTGGATCGAGGTTTTTTCTGCAGCTTCATCTTGTCCGCTGCGATTAAACACGTGGTCTTCTTTCCCATTCGCCGGATTGAAGCTGAGGGCCGCCATCGTCGCATCTTCCACTCCATTGTCCTTGCCGTCCCGTCGACTGGAGCCAGCTCGCAACCTCTTCTCCTCCGTCGCTGTCGTCAACCTTGAGCAGATCCATCCCGGACCTTGCCGAGGTTGACCCCATCTTCTCCCTCCCTTGTTTTCCCACACGTCGCCGGTGCAGCCCATGCCTCCGCGTCCCTTGCCCGCCTTGTCGCATCCTGCACCGACCTTCTCGCTCTTGATCAAGCTCTCCTGTTCCTACTTGTGCCCCTATTCGTCTCCCCCTCCCCACGCCTCGCCTACTGCCTCATCAAGTCTGTTGCCGTGGTCGCATCCTGCGTCCTTCGTTTTGGCCCCGCGGGTCACGCTTCCCGCTACACGGCCACCCTTTCGTCCAGGCTCTTACGTTTTGTGAGGGATTTGATCGGCGCACTGGCCGCCGTGGCCACCGCAACGGCAAAGCCGAATGATGCGGTCCCGGTGGTGAAATTGCTTGGCGAGAGCTTGCTGCATTTTGGCCGCGGGGATGGTGATGTATGTGTCATTGTCTCACTCGCTCATGGATGGTAAAGATCATGCTCTGGGTGATGCATCTGTTGGCGATGCTGTGAGGAACCGAGGGCATATAAGAGCAGCTCGTCGTTGTGCATTTTGTTTGTGTTCGTCTTCATTCCTCACTCCCCATCCCCTAGATTTGTTGTTTTGCCATGCATCTTGTGGATCTGAGGAGCAAATTGTGTTGTGGTGAAGTTAAGTCCATCTTTCTCCTTCTCGGTGTAGATTCGTTGGTATGTTTGCTTTTGTCTTTGATAGCCCTTGCACATGCTTAGCTTATTTGATACTGGAGTTGAGATTATAGCAGTTTCATCTGGTTCTTGTTTTAACTGCTAACAAACAAGCGCTCATTTTATTCCATGCTCCATAGCAATGAATCGCATCATTAACTTGCAGTTCATTCCAATACCCAAAGACCAAAGTATCACAAACACGCACCCCAATGCTCTTTTTTATCTTGTTTATGAAAGAACATAGAAAAGAGCATTTGTACTGCAAATTTGGTGCAACTGTTAAAGATTATTAGAACTCAATTACCAGCTCAGTTTTAAATTTTCTATGACTGAACCCCATTGTTTATACTGCAAGCTGGTTATTTCTGATTTAATATCTATTGGATAGTTCTAAATGTTGATGTAAGGCTGAGTGCAAACAGTCTCCAGCACAACATATTTCTGATTTAATATCTATTAGAAAATCTTTGGTTCAGAGTAGTAATGTGATCCAAAGAGAAGTATGAAATGCACTTCCGAATGCTGAGATGAATGCAATAACATAGAAGGGAAGAAATTCTGATCATTCAGTGAAAGCATTAGCCTATTAGCTACTAATAACTCAAGCAGACGCATGTGACAATTACAACTATTTCTACATTCATACTGTAAGCAAATCTCAAGCTGCTGCATTGCTCTGTCTCGGCCCCCTTTGATATGATGACTGTAAGTTGGTAATCTAGTTGTGTATACAGTTATATATAGCATTACATGAACATTGAGCGGTTTTCTGTTTATGTTTTGTGCATGGTTTACAACACATCAAGTCAGGGAAGAAGTGCATGTGTCATGTGTGTGATTCTAGTAGCAATAGGCATTGCTGAAAACTGGAAAGATGCCGAGAACATCATCCGAGGAAGATCATCTGAATAGTTCAATTGTAGATTTGTAATGACTAGCATTTAAACATGGCTTTTTGATTATTTTGTGAGCTAACATTGAACCTTAAAGGATTTCCTTATGGAGCTTGCTGGTGTTCTCAACTATTTATTAATCCATGTCTAATATTTGCCAATATGATTAGGAGAATTTTACTGAATATAATGGTTTAATACTTTTGCTAGTATGGTAAAACTATTATATTACAAAAAAATAGCCATTGAAAATAATGTGGTAGTTATAAGATATCAATAAAATATAGGATGGTGACATATAGAGAGTAAGATTTGAAGAAACTATTGAAACGTAAAGAGAGATAGGGAGAGAATCTTTTAAAGAAGCTCTCTAAAAGGAGATATAGGGAATTTGATTTGGAGAAACTGCCGTGAACGCTCCTCCCTTCGCTGAATGGGCGTGGCAACGACTACACATATCAGCAGTCAGCTCAACAGGTGGTGGCTATCTGCGATTCCGTATGGAAGAGCTGTCCAATGTTTAAGCAGGTGTCAAGATAGACGCATTGCAGCAATCAGTTATTTTTGCTCTTTCATCATCTTAATGCAAGCCGCATCTTAAATTTCAAAGAAAACAATAAGCAATCAGCCGTTGATTCACATGTCAATCTGCTAATTTTGAGCTTGTTACTGATGCATTAACTCCAAAGTGCTGAGAATTTTAAAGCACTCCAGTGATTTTGGTGATTCCGAACTAGTTCAAAAATAACACGGTAATGACGCTCGGTGCAGCGTGCAGTGCCTCGTAGTCCTATGCTATGCAGTTTGCAGGGTACGTCGTCAAGTTCATGCCAATTCATGTTTTTTTTACCCATGCGCATTCCCGACTACACTTGTTCTGAAGTCGTAATGCAATCAGAAACATCTTTCCTCCCTTGGAAGTGATTTTGTAAGTCATAGCGTAACAGAAACTACTCACTAGCTTAGTAGTAGCTTTAGTTGGTCCAGAATCACTTATAGCAGCTATAAGACTTAAGTACATAATCCTCATCGAATAGAGATACTGTCAAGTTTGGATGGCTAGAAATACATCACCTGATGAATAAAAGAAGTGCTGTGGTGTCCTAGTAAATGTGCAAGTTGATACTGATGTATGACCAACTCTGATGATTGTTTCATTTCTGATGAGTCAAATCTCTCACCTAGTTGGCAAAATTGTTAGGGATGCGTGTGCCTGCCCTTCTGAAGTTCTGATTCCAGAAAGATATCGCAGTCAGCCAGTCACTATGAACTATTCACCGATGAAACTCCTACCCCCTTATAGCTAGTTGAGCAAGCAGCATCAGACATACCCATGTAGTTCTGTGTTCTGACTGACTCTTCTGTCAACAAGCATATCCGTGTGAGACGTCTTTTCTATTCCACGAGTTCAGGCCAGAACTGTCTGTTCTGTTCTTCTACAGTACTTGGCTACAAGCTTACAAAGCCTTCTGAAATTTTAATCCTGACGATCCCTACATAGTTCAGAGCTCTTGTGCTTTGATTCTTTCCGTGTTGAAGTTCTGGACAAAAGTCTCTATAGAACAGGTCTATTTCTCATCAGGGATCTCCTCTCTGAGATGCTTATTGTAACTCATAAGTGTGCTTTTGCAGTCCTCCAGCAACTTCTTAGTCGCATACACTCAAATGTATCTGTTGTCTGTGTTTACGAAATGCAAATTGCAAGTACCGGGCACTGGGAGGCAAATTTTGCATCATAAAAGTGTGCAGGTGGGCCAAGTGTATTATTCCATAATGGATTCTCGGAATACGAAGATCCAGTTCTGCCCCCACCTCCCATAATTCTGCACAGCAGCCTCATAGCATGCTGCCTTCTGTTAATATGATCTGCCAGCAGCTGCGCGATTTGCTGGTCCGAAACACGTAAGGTCTCTCCCTGCAGTTATTTACTACACAAGGGCGCAATTTTTTAGGACAAAATGCACATCACAGCAGTTATAGCCAAGGCCAACTCACACCCCTAAGCAGTCGCGTCACTGTGCAACGTGCATCCCTCATGCCGGCTCATAAACACGATTTGTACATTTCTCTTCCAGTACAATTGCACATTTAATTTTTGGTGATCTGATCAGTCCTGCACGGTTGCAACTTTTCAGCGGTCATATGTGACCAGTAGGTCTGGTGCTCAATCCAATCCGTACTAACCCTTGTGTTGAAACCACAAAAGGACCACGTAAAAAAGCAGAGTTTGACAAGAAGGAACAGTGCGATCATTAGCAGCTCAGTTAGATTAATGGCGTGAGGGCTGTACCTATCGATCGATGAGAAAATTGTCGACTTTTCCATGATCTAGGTAGTAGGTTATGCGTTTCTGTTGACCTTCATGACTTGACAAGAGTGACTGCTATTCTATTCTGGTAAACGCTATTCCTACAGTGATGATAGGTTCATAATAGCTGAAGGAAATTAGGGTCTAGGATACCGTGCTGACGGAGGAAGCAGCCCATCCGAATAAAACACAGGTAAGGAGCATCAGCGCGGCACAGCTCCCTCTGAATGGGTCCGATCAAAGCTACGACGCTACCAATCGAGAGGCCACAGCGATGCAACACGGTATTTGAACTTGTTGCAGACTTGCAGCCATGCAGCCGGCGGTCGTGTTGAAGTCCCTTGCTGTACTTTAAGTGAGTCCTGACCGCTATCCCCGTTCGTGGGTGTAATACCCAGATTCGGTAATTAGGGTTTGCCTCGCATTCATGCATACATGTCATCATATTCATGCATGTAAACACCCACACACACCCCTTATTTAAACTAAAATACAATAATAGGAAACTTTATAGAATATGTACATATCTCATTCTCGGCGGATAACCTCGCAAACACCAACCAACTTATTTGAAGTATCAGATAGCAACTCTAACATTAGCATGTGGAGTGATCAGTGACCCCGTCGATGAATCACCTCACACAAACCTTTCCTCTCTTCTTCCCGGATTCCTTATCCCCAAGCCCTCTTGCATCGTCCTTTAAACTTAGGGTTAGAAAACATTTGGGAGAAGGAGGACCCAATCGTAATGAATCGACTAGGTCAAGCCCCTGTGGATGAAGAGTTGCAAAACAATATTGTTTAGCCTCGATTATGCAAACCCTAGTTCCACTTAGGTATTAGAGGTTTCGGAAGGGTTTAGGACTCAATTGCATTTCAGATCTACTTCGAAGTCCTACTTGAATTTTGACTTGAAATGGAGTCAACCCTACTCCAAAAGTCACATGAAATGACAACTCAATCGAAACGTCCGATTTCAAACCCTAAAGTGTCGAAAACTAGGGTTAGGGGAAGAGACAAGGTAATGTGGATAAAAGTTCACCAAACTTTGGGAATAGCCATGAATATGGAAGTATTAGCTCCATGCCAAATTACAAAATTTTTGGAGAAGTTTAGGACCTAGTTCTAGTCAAACCCCCTTTTTGAGCCAAATTTGAATTTTAATTCAAAACTCGGTCAAACCATGTTCAAATGACCTCAAATTTTTACAGTAGCTCCTGATGGGCACTTTGAAAGTTCAGTAAAAATTTCATTCAATTTGGAGTTGATTTGGGGGTGCAAATGAATTAAAAGAGGTGCTGTAGAATTAAAATCAAAAAGGAAAAAGAAAAAGAAAAAGGGGCGCCAGGCCGAGGCCTGTTGGGCCCGCTCGGTCGGCCCGCTAAGCCACCGGCGCTGTGGCCCGCTTCTCTCCCCCTGGCCACCGGACCCCACCTGTCGGGGCGCTTCGGCCACGTCCCCGGCACCGGTTCGCCGACGAGGGCGGTGCCCCGCTCCCGACCGGCGCTGTCCGAAGCCCGCCGCTGCCCCATAAATACCCATCCCGACAGCCCCACCTCGCTCTCCTCCTCTCCCGAAAACCCTAGCCCTCCTCCGAGCTCCGGCTACTCCAGCTCCTCCTCGCGTTCGTCTTCCCCGGAGCCGGCCTCTTCTCCGGCAAGTCCCCGCCGCTTCCTCGGTGCCCCGAGACTCCCCTTTCTTCGCCCTAGGGTTTCTCCCCCTTCTCCCCTAACCGTCCTTGTTCTTCACGCTGCAGATCTACCCCCGTCCTCTCCGCGCTTCCGCCGTCTTCCCCAACGCCGGCAAGCGCTCCGACGAGCAATACCCGAGCGTCCGGTGAGTTCCAGCTGCGTCACCCTAGCTCCCGAGCTTCCCCATGCTCCCTCCTCACTTCTCCTTCTCTCCATTTCCCGCAGATCCGAGCTAGAGGGCCTCCCCATCGCAGCTCCGGTCACCGCCGTCGTCTTCCTCGCCGCCAGCTCATCTCCGGCCTCCCCAGCCCTCCAGAGCCCCTCCACCAACTCCAGGGTGAGCTCCCGTAGCTCTTGCCACCTTTCCCGAGCCCCGGCCTGCCCCCTAGCTCCCTCCGGTGAGGTCTCCGGCGTAGCGCCGCCGCCTCGGGCTCCTTCTTCGGTCGGCCAGGAGAGAGAGAGAGGGTGAGAGAGAAAGTGGGGTAGCACCAGGCGACGTGGCAGCTCGGGATAGGGTACCCGAGCCCCGTCAGCACTGAGGTGGACCCACACGTCAGTCGAAGAGGGTTAGTGTTAGGATTTTGGGGTGAGTCCGGCTCGGGTGCACGTAGGAGTTTGGGTTTAGATCTGGGTAGAGCTCGGGTAGAGTTAGCAACTAGGGTTAGGAATGCTGTGGGTAGGTTTAGCCGGGTGCGCTTAGGGTTTAAGTTTTAGCTCTGGGTGCACCTCGGGTGGGTTTAGCAATTAGGTCCACGTCCAGATTAGGGTTAGGTTTAGTTTTAAAAATCCACAAAACTTTAAACATGCATAACTTTCAAACCGTAACTCGGAATTTGACAATTTTTATATATCTGGAATCCTCTCGAGATTTCCTACAACTTGGATGAAAGAAAAATTTGATTTGAGCACATGCACAGTAGATCATTAGGGTTGATGTGTGTTGGCCCTCGGGTTAACCACCGATCGTCGCTCAGCCCTAGCTTAGCGACCGTAAATCCAATTCGAGTGATTCCAGTCATGGTGGTCTTGCATCACGAAGCACTTTCTTAATAAGAGCATTCCAAAACATTGTCATGCACAACAAATTGTAATTTCCCCACCTTTTAGCCCTAACTCGAAGTTACACCAGTTAGCACACATGCATGAGGGATCCGCGACGAAACCCTAAAACATCCTCGTATGACCCATAACATGCACATAGCAGGACTAGGATTTAAGCTTTCTACGTGTCACCTAACAAAATGCTCATGAGTCCCCTAATCTCAAATCGGCACCAAACCCTAATTTGGCAATAGTAACCTCGATTCAATCGATTCCATTTGCGTCGAGCTCTTGTCTCGGCTTACTTCCACAAATATCGACCTAATTAACACTGTCGCCCTATCCCGCCATTAGCGGCATTAACCCTAAACACCTGTTGCACCATAACCTGACATGCATGCATATTAGCTACCACACGAGTCTCCGATGAGCTAACCTAGGGTCATGCACGTAATAATAACTCCTCGGCACCCACTAGTCACCCTAGACACCCGCATCCTTCCTCAAACATTCATGCATACATGCTGGTTGTTAAGTATTCCTTTATCGTTCTTTTCCGGTATCGCTCGCTTCAGAGCCCGAAGAAGGAGACCACCCGGCTTACGACTCCACGCAAGACCAGGAACAACTAGAGCAAGGCAAGCAGAGCTTGTTGCATCTTTACTTTCCGTACTCTTGTGTATGCCCTGTTTATGTGTGCTTATGTGTGGATGTTTTGCTTGAATGTCATATGTGAGGTTAAGCACACTAGTATGTGTAGGATGTGTCTCACGTTGAGAACATCTTATAGCTCTTCAACCAAATTGTTAAGTGAGTTGTGAGAGCCGAGGGCGTGCACAATGGGTACGGTTGGTGTTAATTGCAGCGTGAAGGCGACCCAGGAGTAAGTAGAGTTTTGTCGTCACACCAACCTTATCTTCAGCGTGTCACAATTCCTTATCACGCGGGAACGTTAGCGGGAACCAACACTGAGGTATAGTTGAGATAAGTCTCCATGCCCCTTGGAGGCTCATTACCTCCAAATGGTTATGCACTCATTATACCTGCAGTGGTTGAGTTGTCAGTAGCGGTCCGAGAGATTAAATGAAAATGTGTATTGGATGGATCAATTTGGATTTGACATAGGGGCTGCCCCAATTGATTTGGAATTTGTTAAGTGGATCGATTTGGATTGGATATATGGGCTGCCCCATTGGGTTTGGAATTGGTGAAATGGATCTTGTGGTGATTTGTTTACGATATGTTTGTACCCTGAATTAGCCTGTTACCTACCTTGTTTTTACTTCACCCTGTGAATGCTATGTTCTTAATTTGTATATTGTTACTCTGAGAAGCATCATGTTTACTCATGTTGTAGTAAATCCATGTGTAGGACATTTAATCAAGCACGAATAAGTCTTGCGAGTACTTTTGTACTCACCTAGGTCATTCCTAGAGCTTGCAGGTGAGCCGGTGGTCGAAGACTATTTTGACGACGCTTGAAATTGTGTTTCCTCGGTAGTGTTCGACTTTTGGGATTGTTGTGGGAATATTTTGGACAGTGGTTGACGCGCCACTGTGGGTCTTGCTTATTTCTTCCGCTGCTACTCGTTTCACTTTATGGATTCGACTAAAACCTTCGGTTATAGCCGAGTGATGTAATATTTGTTCACAAGGTGGACAGTTAGTATTATTATCGTATCGTAGTGCTTTGTTGTGATATTCAAGTTGTTATTCGGGCTGCCCATATGCAATGTGTGTATGATATGAAGTGTATGGGTATGCCGTGAAGAGTCCAAGCCGTTCCTCTTTTTACTAAGTCGAGCAGGAATTGGTTGAGTGACCCGCTGGCTGAGATGCTGTGCCGGCCAGGCAGGGTGTGGGTGTGTTCTACCGGGCTTTCGAGCGACCCACTAGCCTTCGAGCTAGGTTAGGGTGTGGGTAGAATCGCCGGGCTCCTCCGATCTTGCTTGTCGTGGTAGGATTTGGGAACGACTCTGAATCTTCACCGGGTCAGGGAATCGTATGTGGCTCTGGGCAGTTTAGTCGCTTCCGGCCGGCTTGAGTTGGTCAGGTGTCGGATCACTCCGCCTCGGTAAGTACGGCGCAGGTACCGTGCCACCAGGTCGACTGATCCTTCGGCCCTTGGCGACCATTCGTTCCCTTAGTCATATGCAATTCCGGGTCCGTGACAGCTTGGTATCAGAGCCGAGCTGACCGTAGGAAGCCAATTGCAGGTGGTCGTTAGATAGGGCTTGGCGTTGCCGAGAAAACTATTTGAAAAGTTAAACCCTATCTTTAAACTTAGTAAGTAGATTGTTTTTTATTCCTTACCCTCCTCGCTCTTAGTTCTGAATTTTCTCCTCTATTGCATTTGTTTTTCCTTGTGTGGCTGACCCTGACCTATCCTTTGTCTCGTTAGATGGAATTTCCTCAGCTGGTGCATGCTACCCATGCCTTGGATGTCGACGGGTTCCCGGAAGTGCTTTTGTACATGCTTCGGGAACTCGGATTCCCCTGTCTCCCGGAGTACTTGATACATAGAGCCGACCTAGGGTTTGGCATGTACGAGTACCGGGCGCGCGTGTTCATTAAACCGCGTGAGAGTGATCCTCCACATCAGCCGTGCTTCTTCAATGGATATGGAGCTGAGTTCCGCACAAACGCGACGATCTATTTGGTCCTCGCAATACGTGTAGCTTTGCCAGGACATGGTGCTGTTTCGAGCTCAGTGCAGTGAGTGCGTTTGCCTTTTCGTTTTTTCTTCTCTCTTTGATTGGTCGAGGAAAGAATCAACGCTTTTGAACGGTGAAGCACCACAAAGTATTAATATCTCCGTCTAAAAATATAAACCGTATTTTAATTGATTAAAACAAAATTTTGATCAATAATTACTCTATTTATATGATATAAAATTATAATTATAAATAAATACTTTTAAATATAAATCTAATGATATCAATTTTAAGTCACATAAATCATATATTAATAAAATAATTGTTGGTTAAAATCTTGCATTAAACCAATCAAAATACCCTTTACATTGTTGCATTGGGGGAGTACTATATCTAGATTCCATTTCTGGCATCTGCTAGTCAAAATACACTTTAATCCTCTGCAACATCGTGTATCGTTCAAAATATATATGTGGCTTAAATATTTTGTAGATTTGTACGTTGAAACAAACGCTCTAGATTAATCTTTCTTTTTTCATGTGCTCTAATTACATTTGAAAGTACTAACTTGCGAATTATCTATTACTATATATTAAATACGAGTCGGTGGTCGTGGTGATGGTGGTGTCATACCCTCCCCTCTCAAACATAATTTGAATTTGGGACAATAGGATATATGCCACTGCAAAAAGGTCGAAATTCAGAAGTACCATTACTATTTGAGGCCTATTAGAAGTGCCATTAAAATTTGATAATACTTATATATATGCCATTACGAGCGTTTTAAACCATTTTCGGGGAAATACAGCCCCGTATCTCACACGTATCTATGTTTTGGTCCAAAATGCCCCCGGTGCCCGGCTCTAACACCACTGGTCGCACCCGACCAGCTCTTTCCATCCTCTTCCATCGCCGCCGAACAGCTCCTCTCCAAACTTCCCAATCCCTAACCCTAGCGCGATGGCGACTCCGGCGAGCGGTCAGGAGTGAATCGGCGAGCGGTTGGGAGAGTGCGAGTAGCTGGAGCTCGTGATGGCTGTCGTCTTAATCGCGAGGTGGTAGCAGTACCCCGTGAATCCCGTCTTCTTCACCGCCAGGCGACCATGGATGCATCCAGCCCCGCATCCCCTTCACTGTGAGTTCTTTAACCCCTCTGTAGATGCGTCAGCTTGGTGGTCGCGTTTGATAAGTACGCTGTTCTTGTTCTTTAACCCTTCAATTTTAATGTCAAGCCTAAACAACTCGTCACCTAGCAAATTTGCTGTGTCCGTCCTATAGAAGGGGAGAACAAGAACAAGAACAAGAAAAGCGTACTTATCAAACGCGACCACCAAGCTGACGCATCTACAGAGGGGTTAAAGAACTCACAGTGAAGGGGATGCGGGGCTGGATGCATCCATGGTCGCCTGGCGGTGAAGAAGACGGGATTCACGGGGTACTGCTACCACCTCGCGATTAAGACGACGGCCATCACGAGCTCCAGCTACTCGCACTCTCCCAACCGCTCGCCGATTCACTCCTGACCGCTCGCCGGAGTCGCCATCGCGCTAGGGTTAGGGATTGGGAAGTTTGGAGAGGAGCTGTTCGGCGGCGAGGGAAGAGGATGGAAAGAGCTGGTCGGGTGCGACCTGTGGTGTTAGAGCCGGGCACCGGGGGCATTTTGGACCAAAACGTAGATACGTGTGAGATACGGGGCTGTATTTCCCCGAAAATGGTTTAAAACGCTCGTAATGGCATATATATAAGTATTGTCAAATTTTAATGGCACTTCTAATAGGCCTCAAATAGTAATGGTACTTCTGAATTTCGACCTTTTTGCAGTGGCATATATCCTATTGTCCCTTTGAATTTAAGTTACCTCAACAAACTCTCAATAAATTTTCTTAAAAGTCTCATCCTCTCAACAAATTAGCTTAAAAATCTTATCCTCCCAATAAACTTTCTCAAAAATCTTATCCTCCCAACAAACTTTCCCAAAATCTCAACTTCCTCAAAAACTTCGTTTCCTCATCACATGCTCGAATATACTTCCCCAAGAGTCGCCCCAATTCACCGACGGCTCTGTGTGGCAGGACAACGACCAGAGCTGTCGCGGCAATGACGAGGCAGCGCTGTTGGCAAGGATCCCTGCCTCACCATGGACTCCTTTGTGTCACCACTTTTGTTGGAGGCGACGGGAATCTTGCAGAATTCACCGAAGTTGTAGAACACGAGCATGTGACAGTGGAGCGACGTGGAGTGGAGCAGATGATGGCAGAGCAGAGTGACTGTGCAGCGATGACAATGTAGGAGCCAGAGTCGAGGGGCGGGTAGAGAGGGAGAAAGGGAGGAGAAAGACGACATTTTGTCTTCTTGCGGTTGGGTTTGAGGAGAGGCGTGGCGGAGAGAAAGAAAAATAGAAGAGGGGTGCATAGTGAAGTTGAAGAGGAAGAAATGTGGGAGAAAGAAGTCATTGCTCATTGTGACACAGTTGGAACTATGTTTTGATCAATGTTTTTATACATCTATTTCTTGTTCTGAAGCAAATACACGAACAATTTACTAGATTTGGAGAAGACACGAATATGAATTGATAATAGTATCATATGAAATGAGAATTATATAGGCTTATATGTGAACTGACAATTTTACATCGATCTCTTACAGTAAATGTGGTTTATGGTTTACTGTACATAATTAAAAACATGATACAACCTTCTAGCGAATTTGTTGATGTACTGCCAATATGTGGGTATGTAGATTCTGACCATTCATTATCAGCAACCTTAATCTGTCTTTTAAAAGAGGTGAGAGATGATGTAAGTAATATTCTTTTCTAACAGATAAGTAAATAAGTTTACCAGGGACTTTTTCTAACACCTTTATCGACTTTCGGCGCCCCGGCGCGCGGGCCTAGTCTCTGACCGGTGGAGCCCGCGCGGGTGCGGCGCGGCCCGTGTCAGGCGGTGTCCCCGGAAGTCTTCATTGCCTGACCGTTTTTCCATCATGGGAGCCCGGCGTCCAACAGAAGCATGACAGGTGCTGTTCATCTACAGCTAATATCAACCACCTACGTGGCTTGCCCACGCCCCCAACGTCAGCAGCGGGCCCACTGCAATGTAGTTACGCCTTTGCCATGCCGGTAACTCTCGAGTATATAAGCGAGGGACCGCGCCCATGCAAAGGGGTCGGAGTTTTTGGGGCATAGACACTAGGGTTGGATCATACTCTGTTCGTTTACATCTCCGATTTAGCCTCTTCTGGCTAGCAGATTGTAACCAAAAAATACTAATCCACACAAAGCAGGACGTGGGGTATCACACCTCACTGGTGGCCTAAACCTGGGTAAATCTCCTTGTCTCACTTCACGTCCATTTCCACCATATCTAAGCCCCCACGGTACGCGTAGTAAGTAGATCTTTGCTCCCCGGCCGAATCCCAAAGGGGGTCCTTCCGGACCATCGATACCGACGCTTAGTCGTCGACAACTGGCGCGCCAGGTAGGGGAGCCAGTTCTCCTTGCTACGCCATCCATGGCGGGCAGTCATACACGTTCCCAGCAGCGGGGATCCCAACGATCTTCCGCTCCCGCGCCTTCAGCACCCGCACGCGTTCAGGGGCGCCACGCCCTTCTCGGCGGAACCACAGAAGCGGAGGCTGCGCTGTCGCAGTTTCGGCAGCTAGCGCGTGAGCGCGAGGCACATGCTGCTCCACCTCCCGTGGAGTTTCCCCAGCCGGTGCATCGCCGGCTGGAGTTCGACAAGCCGGTCGAGGCCGGCGTGCTGCATGCGGCGCAGCTCCTCCTCCGACATCCCCCGGTCCAGGTGGAAGGTATATCTCCTATGGGCCCCTGGCTCCAGGAGGTGGCCAACCTGGTCAACACCGCCCGCCGCCAGGCGGCGATCAGAGGCTCCCATGCCTCCTTCGGGTATGACAACGCCCGCTCCGGCCCCTCTGCGGCTCCGCCTCCTCCGCCTTCACGTCCTGCACGTGTCGAGACGAGGGAGCCCCGCAGCGGGTCCCGCTACTCGGTTGCCTCTCCTCTTAAAGGGGGCGGCCAAGATCTTCGCCGCCGCCTCGACCGGCAGAGGCAAGATGACGATGTGCGCGTCACCATCGAGCGCCACTAGGAGAAGCGGCGCTAGGCGAGACCTGTCGAGGGCCAAGCGTCCTCAGGTCCCTCCACAACTCGCGCATGCTCTCCAGGGCGCGTCCGCGCGCCGTCGGTCGGGGAGGTCAACACCCCGCTTTACGGAGCGGGCTGCCAGCTGTCACGGACCCGGGATCCACATATGATTAGGGGAACGCGAAGTCGCCAAGGACCGAAGGACTCGTCGGCCCGGTGGCACGGTACCTGCGCCGTACACACCCAGACGGAACGATCCGACACCCGCCACGTGTGAGCCGGCCGGAAGCGACCAATCTTCCCAGAACCACATATAGATCCCTGATCCAGTGAAGGGGTAATACCGCGGGATAAGACTGCGCTCCATGATAGTCGTAGGAGGACTAGAGCTCGGGATACGCATCCCCTCAACCCAACCTAGCCACAAGGTGCGACTCTGGGAGGTCCAGCTCTGCTCTGCCGTCCGCGCGAGGCGTGACGGTCGTAGGAGACTTAACGAGTACGGGACGAATCCCCTGGACCGACTCCACCAGAGCTACACAGGACTAGTGGTTCGCTCACCTCTGCCATCACGAAATGCAATCCTAACACGCAATAATACCACTGCACCGTTGCCCACATACTTCATCACATACACGCATTGTACATGGGCAACCCGGATAACAACTCGAATACCATAACGAAGCACTACACATGATATTAATATTAGCTGTCCACGAAGTGAACTTAAACATGTATCAGTCGGACATAACCGAAGGTTTTAGTCAAGTTAGAAATATTTACAACACAGCGGAATAAAAGAACCAAAAGCCCACAGCGGTGCATCAACCGCTGCCTAAGACCCAAAAGTTCCCACGAGTCGAACGCTGACCAAGGAAGCCTGCGAACTATGCATCCTCATAAAACTCCGCAACGGTTGGCTCACCTGCACAAGTCTAGGAATATCCTAGGTGAGTACAAAAGTACTCACAAGACTTAATCGTGCTTGATTAAATGTCCTACACATACTAGTTCAATAACAATTAAACATGAATGCTTCTCAGAGTAACAATATATAAGTAAACATCTAGCATAAGGGAATGAACATTACAGGTATAGCAACCCAAGCAGATATCCAATTCAAACCCAAATCCTGAACACAATCCAACACCATGATCAATTCACACTCGAATCCAATTCACCAAGTCCAGCCAACAGAATGACTCATGATTCAAATCCAATCAATCCACACAGGACAGGAGCACGATGAAGTCGCCTCAGGTTGGTATTACCACGCAACACCAACTTTATTCATCGTGCCCGATGAAGTCTCCTCAAGTTGGTGTCGTGAAATACCAACTTTATTCATCGTGAACCTTCCTCAATTCTCAGATAACACGGTGAAGTCTCCTCCGGTGGTATTACCACGCAACACCAACTTTATTCATCGTGCCCGATGAAGTCTCCTCAGGTTGGCGTCGTGAAATACCACTTTATTCACCGTGAACCTTCCTCAATTCTCAGATAACATGGTGAAGTCTCCTCCGGTGGTATTACCACGCAACACCAACTTTATTCATCGTGCCCGATGAATTCTCCTCAGGTTGGCGTCGTGAAATACCACTTTATTCACCGTGCACCTACCATCGACTCTCAGGTAACACGGCGAAGTCTCCTCCGGTTGGTATTACCACGCAACACCAACTTTATTCATCGTGCCCGATGAAGTCCCCTCAGGTTGGCGTCGTGAAATACCAACTTTATTCACCGTGCACCCTCTCGGTTCTCACATCTCACTCGAACACATTTAGGTGATTAGGGCAACACTTAAAACTCACGACAGGGCGACCATTCCTACGCATACTAGTTTATGAATTCCAAACCGCAATTTGATCACGCATTGCATCACACGCATACATAATACTACAAAGCATGGGAACAACAACAAGAAAGAAATGCAACAAGCTCTGCTTGCCTTCCTCGTAGGGTTCGGAGACTTGAGTGAGCTCAACGGTTTGCGGATCTTCCTCTTCGGGCTCTGTCGTAAACAACGCAAGCCATCGGAAATGAAACGATAAAATAAGATAAGTTCCAGCATGTATGCATGATGGATGGAGCTAGGGGTACAATCTTAACATGCATCATGATTATTAGGGTTATACGGTTACAAGGTTTTTCTCACTTTCAATTGCATGAAAATTAATGTATTGACCTAGCAATTGCATTCATTGATTATTTAGGTTGGACATTAGCTAGGGTTATACGTGATATGCACGACGAACGATTGTACCTAGGGTAACATTTTAGAGGAAACAACTAAGAAAGCAAGTGTGAATGTAGGAATTATTTGGTGATTCTAACTCATGCATGCATACTAAGTTAAATTAAGCCTTATTAGGGTTTCAACATATAGGCTTAGGTTTAGTTGAAAACATACATGAGAAGGTACAATCATGGGCATATAACTTTATAGTGTTTAGAGTTATGGTCCCAAACTACGTCATTGACCACATGCATATTTTCACATTGGCTCCTAGCATCTCAGTTCCAATAAGACATATCCTGCACGAAATGCATAGCAAAAACTAGGTACATTCCCCCAAAAGAAAAACCCACCCCTGATGTTCTTGTTTCACTAAGGAGAAGGAGCCTGGAGGAGTAGCCTGGAGGAGCTTCCGGATGGAGCTCCGGGTGGCTGCTGCTGGGCTGAGCTCGGTTGGACCTGAGCAAGAACAGGGGAAAAGAATAGATGAGAGTGGGGGGGGGGAGGGAAAGGCAGGGAGGAGGTAGGGGAGGAAGAGGAGCAAGCTCACCGGAGGAGAGCGGCGCTGGCTCGCCGGAGCTGGCGCCGGAGTGGAGGAAGAAGGAGCTGCCGGTTGGGGAAGAAGAGCACGGGAGTGAGAAAAATGGGGGAGGATTTGGCCGGGGAGGAGAAAAGGAGGAGCAGGGGGGTTTCCCGGCCCTTTTATAGGGGGGGGCCGGCGAGTTCACCGGCGTGGCGCCACCGCCCATAGCCCCCAACTCATGGCCGCGACGTGGCGGGAGGTTTCTGACACTCGGACGCTCACCCGGAAGGCAGTCCGGAAATGACCCGGAATCCGGGCCGCCCGGATGTACCGCTCGGAGGGTCCGGATGGGACCTCCGGCCTTCACAAATGGCCCAATTTTCTTCTCTGGACTCACTCGGAAAACCATCCGGAATCCACTCGGATTCCGAGCTCACCCGAATGTTCATCCCGGAGGCTCCGGATGGAACCTCCGGTTGCACCGGGATTCCTAAGTTGCTCTCTGGACTCACCCGGAATTTCACTCGGAGGTCACTCGGAATTTCCGGACAGCCCGGAGGTTGGACTCGGAGGCTCCGGATCAAACCTCCGGCTGACCGACTCACCCAACACCCGCACTGGACTCATCCGGAAATTGACTCGAAACCCACCCGGAACACTCCGGGTCACCCGGAGGTTGCACTCGGAGGTTCCGGACCAACTTCCGGGTCAACACAGAGGAGGAAAATTCTCCCCAAATCCATTTTGAGTTATTGGCATTTTGAGCTATAGGAACATATTAGCTTTAAGTGCTATGACTTGCCCAAATAAGTTGATTGGTGTTGATTTGTTGGAAATTGGTTACCTAAGATGAGATATGCACATATTCTATAAAACATAACTTCTTAATATTCGAGTTTTATGCAAGGGTTGTGAGTGAATGATGCCATGTATGCATGGGGCAAAAGGGAAACTTATTTTTATATTAAAATGGGTGTTACACCAGGCCTTTACCCCCGACCTTTGCCGCGTCAGCTGGCCGGAGAAATTCCGGCCCGACCTGCCGCAGAAGTACGATGGCTCCTTCCACCCGGAGGAGTTCCTCCAAATCTACACCACCGCAGTCCAGGCGGCGGGAGGTGCGGAGAAGGTCATGGCGAACTGGTTTCCCATGAGCTTGAAGGGCTCCGCCCGTTCTTGGCTCATGAGCCTTCCCCCGGGCTCCGTGAGCTCATGGGATGACCTTTGCCACTGGCCAATTTCCAGGGCACTTTCGAGCGCCCTGGAACGGAGAGCGATCTCCACGCGCTCAAGCAGCGCAAAGGGGAGACATTGCGGCATTTCATCCAACGCTTCAGCCAGGTGCGCAACACCATCCCCAAGATCTCTCCTCAAGCCGTCATCGTCGCCTTCAGGCAAGGCGTCCGTGACGAAAAGATGCTTGAGAAGCTGGGCACGCACGACATCCAGTCCACGGCGGAGCTGTTCGCCGTCGAGGACAAGTGCGCCAAGGCGGCTGAGGCTCACGCGTGGCATGCTCCACGCCCCGAGCAGCCATCGGCCGACGGCTCAGGCTCCTCCCGTCCCCCCGGGCGACGGAAGCAGAAGAATAAGAAGCGCAAGTCCGAGCCCGTCGCGGCCACGGACACCAAAGCATGCAAGCCGCCATGCGGCCCTCCAAGCGGCGGCAAGAAGCCACCCAGGGCCCCCAGCAGGGCCCCGGCATGTGGTGTGAGATCCATCACATTGACCGGCACGATCTCTTCAAGTGCCGGTCGGTGAAGTTCCTCGCCGAGAGGAACAAGAAGGAGCGCGAGGAGCGCCGCGAGAGCGGTAGCGACAAGCGCAGCAGCGACGGTGTCGGTCTCGGTTTCCAGGAGCCCAAGGCCATCGCTTGCATCCATGAGGATGCCTCCACACCCACCTCGCGTCGACAGTTCAAGCTGATGGCGCGCGAGGTGTGCTCGGCAACCCCGAGCACCGGATCGGCCCGACCACTCAAGTGGTCAGATGTCTCGATCACCTTCGACCACTCCGACCATCCCGAGAACACGTCTGGTGTAGGCCGCCTCCCGCTGGTGGTCTCCCCGACGGTGTGCAATATCAAGGTCACCCGCATGCTGGTCGACGGAGGCGCAGGACTTAACCTCCTGACCCCCGAGGTTTTCGGTAAGATGCAGGTGCCGCTTGGGCAGCTCAAGCCCACGATGCCTTTCCATGGCGTCACCCCGGGCCTCACCATGCCGCTGGGACAGGTGTCCCTCATGGTCACCTTCGGGACCAGGGACAACTTCTGAACGGAAAGCATCGTCTTCGACGTCGCCGAGTTCGACCTCCCCTACAACGGCATCCTCGGGCGACCTGCGCTCGCCAAGTTCATGGTGGCGTCTCACTACGCCTACCTCACCGTCAAGATGCCCGGGCCCAACGGCCCGATCACGGTGCCCGTCGACCTCAAGAGCTCCGTCTTCTGTGCTGAGCAGCTGTTCTCAGCTACCGCTGCCACAGCGGAAGACACCGGGGAGCGCCCCGAGTCCTCGGGTCCTCCCCCGACCAAGGCTAGGATCACCACCGATGACGCCGTCCTTGTCAAGGAGGTGATCCTGGGTGAAGACGCGTCCAGGACCGTCAAGATCGGCGGCTGTCTGGCCGCCAAATAGGAAAGCGCACTCATCGCTTTCCTCCGGGTGAACTCTGATGTGTTTGCTTGGCAACCATCAGATATGCCCGGGGTCCCTAGGAAGGTGATCGAGCACAGCCTCGTCGTGCGTCCCGATGCACGGCCCGTTCGGCAGAAGGTGCGCCGTCAAGCACCAGAGCGCCAGGAGTTCGTTCGGGCGGAAGTCGGCAAGCTCCTTGCCGCCGGCTTCATCCGGGAAGTTCTCCACCCAGAATGGCTCGCCAATCCCGTCGTCGTCCCCAAAGCCAACGGCAAGCTGAGGATGTGCGTGGAGTACACCGACCTTAATAAGGCATGTCCAAAAGACCCTTTCCCTTTACCTCGCATTGATCAGATAATCGATTCCACCGCAGGATGCAACCTTTTGTGTTTCTTAGATGCATACTTTGGTTATCACCAGATTAGTATGTCGATAAAGGATGTGGAAAAGACTTCTTTTACAACCCCTGTGGGGACTTATTGCTACATTCGCATGCCTTTTGGGTTGAAAAATGTTGGACCTACGTACTAGCGTGCCATGCGTATCACTCTACAAAATCAGATAGGCCACAACGTCAAGGCCTACATCGACGATCTCGTCGTCAAAACGAGAGACCAAGACACGCTCCTCGAAGATCTCGCGGAGACTTTCGACAGTCTCCGGAGCACGCGCATGAAGCTCAATCCCGAGAAGTGAGTCTTCGGAGTTCCCTCCGGCAAGCTCCTCGGCTTCTTGATCTCGAGCCGAGGGATAGAGGCCAATCCCGAGAAGATCCGAGCCATCGATCAGATGCGCCTGCCAGCTCGTCTCAAGGACGTACAGCGCCTAACAGGCTGCGTGGCGGCCTTGGGGCGGTTCATCTCCAAGCTTGGGGAGCGGAGCCTCCTCCTATTCAAGCTTCTCAAGAAGTCGGGCCGCTTCGAGTGGACTCCAGAGGCCGAGCAGGCCCTTTGGGACCTCAGGAGGTATCTTACCTCACCTCCAGTCCTGGTGGCGCCAAGGCCCGAGGAGCCCTTGCTCCTCTACATCTTGGTTACTCCCCGAGTTGTCAGTGTGGTCCACGTGGTCGAGCGAGAGGTCGCGTCCGAGCGCCCGACGACTCCCACGAGGGCGGAAATTTCGGGGTCCGAGCTCCCTAATCCCGAGCAGCCATGCGTGCTCGAGTCTAGCCGCGACGAGCCCGAGCAGAGATCGTGGTCCGAGCTCCCCGACATCCCCGGGCAGTCAAGAGTGCTCAGGGCAAGTGACACGTCGGCAGAGAAGTCGGGGCCTGAGCTCCCCCACGGACCCGAGCAACCTGCAATGCCCGGGACAAGAGACGAAACCAAGGATAAGCCGGGGTCCGAGCTCCCTGGCGGCTCTGAGCAACCCGGATTGCCCGAAACCATACTCGAACCTCCGGGCTCAGTTCCCGAGGGGGTGTCGAGCCGGGTTCGCATCCTGCAGCGCCCCGTGTACTTCATTAGCGAAGTATTGCGCGACGACAAGACACGTTACCCTCAAGCCCAGAAGATGCTCTACGCGATCCTCGTAGCATCAAGAAAGCTGTGGCATTACTTTCAAGCTCACGAGGTCTCGGTGGTCACTGTCTACCCCCTCGACTGCATCCTACACAACCGAGAGGCCACTGGCTGTGTGGTCGAGTGGGCAATCGAACTTGGGGAGTTCAATCTCCGCTTCGTCAGCAACCGGGCAATCAAGGGCAGAGCCTTGGCCGACTTCGTGGCCGAGTGGACGCCGGTGCCTGATGACGAAGGGGAAGATTTGTCCGCCCACCAAGGACAAGAAGGATCCAAGCACTGGACGATGCACTTCGACGGATCCCTCACGCTTAAGGGCGTGGGGGCTGGAGTGGTTCTCACCTCTCCAACGGGTGAAGAGCTTCAGTATGTCGTGCAGCTCTATTTTCGCGCCACCAACAACATGGCCGAGTACGAGGGGCTTCTCGCGGGACTCCGAGCAGCCGTGTCCCTCAGAATCCGGCGTCTTCTTGTTAAAGGCGACTCCCAGCTAGTCGTCAATCAGGTGCGCAAGGAATACCAGTGCTCGGATCCGCAAATGGCGGCATACCTAGCCGAAGTCAGGAAGTTGGAGAGGCGCTTCGACGGGTTGGAGCTCCAGCATGTCCTGCGCCGCTACAACGAGTCCGCCGACTACCTATCGCGACTGGCCTCCTCTCAGGAGCCGGTCCCGGCTGGGACCTTTGAAGAAAGGCTCTCTCGGCCGTCCGTCAAGGCCGCCGACCAAGACGAAGGGGGAACCTCATGCCAAGGCGAGGTAACCCAGGCAGCACCTCCAGTGGGGAGTCCCGTCAGGTTGCTGCCCGGCGAGCACTCCATGCTCGCTACCGGTTTCCAGGAACCTTCCTGGATCTTCGAGATCCAAGGGTACCTGAAAGAAAAGATCATTCCTGAAGATGATCCTGCGGTAGAAAGGATCACGCGACAAGCTAGGCGTTACGCCATTGTAGATGGGGATCTCTAACGGCGTGGCACCAACGGCGTCCTCCTCAGGTGCATCTCCAGGGAAGAAGGCCGCGACCTGCTCGCGGACGTCCACGAGGGCGAGTGTGGCAGCCATGCATCGTCCCGCACGCTGGTCGGGAAGGCCATTCGGCAAGGCTTCTATTGGCCAACCGCCCTCGAGGATGCGGCCAAGCTGGTTCGACGTTGTGAAGCGTGTCAATACCACGCCAAGCAGATCCATCAACCGGCCCAGGCCCTCCAAACCATCCCCTTGTCATGGCCCTTTGCGGTCTATGTTAGGGAACGTGCTACGCAAAACAAAAATTTACCGCGCACAATCCACCCCAAGATCACTATCGAGGTGCAGGCAACGAGATCAAACCTTTGACGATCACGTCAATGCAGCGGAGAAGTTAACCGATGTCGATGAAGTCCGCAGACTCCCGCAGCTAGGTTATACCTCCCAGCCGTGAGAGCGATCTCCTCGCGAATAGTTCGCCCGATCGAACGCCGAAGTATACGACGTCTCCGAGGTATCCACGCGTACCGGATCAGCGACACTGCGGTAATGTGTGGACCAGCACACAAGAACAGCGGGGATCTACGAGAAGGAGAAGCAGCAGCGCGCCGGCAGCTGTACTAGATCCAATCTAGAAGAGAGAGAAAAAGAAGTCTGTGGCCAATCTAGAGATGGCCGGCCTAGGGTTTAGGGCTGCTTCTGGGGCTGCCTCTGGGGCTGCCTCTGATGCACTTTGAGGTGCCCTGCCCCTCTATTTATAGGGGTTGGGGCAGCTCTCCCTAGGCAGGTGGAGTCCTACTCCAGCAGGGACACCCTGTTGGAGTTGGAGTCCAACTCCACTAGAACCTTCTAGAAACTTCTAGAACTTCTAGAACCTTCTAAAATTTCTAGAACCTTCCAGAACCTTCTAGAATTTCTAGAACCTTCCAGAACCTTCCAATACTTTCCGGAACACTTTCGGACATCACTGGAACCATCCGGGACCTCCCGGAACACTTTCGAGATCATCCGAAACACTTTCAGAACCCTTCTCTCTCATTCTCCATAAATCGTAGCATTCCTAAATGTCGCTAAAACGTTAAGCGTGTGACCCTATAGGTTCGAGCATACGTGGACATGTCCGGGACACCTTCCGGTCAATAATCGTCAGCGGGATCTGGACACCCATAACGACTCCCACATATCATCGAAGATCTTTATCGAGCGAACCTTGTATTGTCGCATACAATTCCTTTTGCCTCATGATACGTTACACAACTCGAGGCGAGACTTTGACGGTATCCCTGTGATCAACTCCTTGATCACCATACATAGTTATCCTCGTTACCGGTTTGTACTTTTTTCTCGTTTCCGTATTCCGGTATCCCCGTGACTAACCTTTTAGTCACAATACCTGGCCAGGCGATGCTGGACACCGTAATACCGAGTGGGCCCAGAGTGTATCTCTCCATCGCCGGATGGGCAAATCCCAGTCTTGACATATCTAGAACCACGATATACTTTCTGGTGTACCTGGAAGTCACCTTTATAATTACCCAGTTATGGAGTAACGTTTGATGACCCCAAAGCAACCATCCGGTATCCGGGTCTATGATATTCTCATGGTCTAAGGACGCAAGTAAACGTTAACACATCATGAGAAGATACTGACAACATATTGACGAAGTGATCTCGCAGTATCTCATAAGGGGGGTCTATCCAACACCATTGTTACCCTAACAATGTGTTCCCATTATTGCCGGCATCCTTGTTACATTAATAATGCCCATGATCAGGAAAACAAGATCATCAACAATACATGAGCTAGTCCAGAGGCCTGACTAGGGATCTAAATGGTGTTTATTATTCCACACATGCAATTAGGTTTTCCTCTGAATCTCATATTCAAGAACCAATGCAATTCTAGCATAGAATATAAACTTAATCATGAACATGAAAATAGAATAATAAGACCTTTATTATTGCCTCTAGGGCATATTTCCAACAGTCTAGGGGCTGGATATCATAGGCCCGTTCCCCCGAGCAGTCGGGGGCTACGAGCACATCTACGTCGCCATCGACAAGTTCACCAAGTGGACGGAAGCTGAGCCCGTCGTCAAGATCAACAAGCAAACGACGATCAAGTTCATCCGAAGCATTGTGAGCCGATTTGGGGTGCCCAACCGGATCATCACCGACAATGGCACGCAGTTTACGAGTGACGCTTTCCTCGAGTACTGCGGCGACATCGGGACCAAGATCTGCTTCGCCTCCGTCGCTCACCCCCGCGTCAACGGTCAAGTTGAGCGCGCCAATGCTCAAGTCCTCAAAGGACTCAAGACGAGAACTTTTGATCGCCTCAAGAAATGTGGCGCTGGTTGGATCAACGAGCTCCCGGCCGTCCTTTGGTCAATCCAGACGTCCCCCAGCAGGGCAACCGGAGAAACACCCTTCTTCCTCGTTTACAGGGCAGAGGTGGTCCTCCCCTCCGAGATCTCACTCGGCTCTCCTCGGGTCGGAGCTTACTCGGAGGGAGATCAAGACCAGAGAAGGCACGAGGATGTCAGCTTCCTAGAAGGGCACCGGTGCCGAGCTGCCCTCCATGCCACCCGATATCAACAGAGCCTAAGGCACTATCATTAGCGCCACGTGCGGGTCCGATCTAGTACTTCGTCGCGTCCAAACGTGGGAAGGAAAGAACAAACTCTCCCCCATGTGGGAGGGCCCCTATAGAGTGACCGGTGTCTCCCGCCCGGGCTCCGTCAGATTGTCCACGGACGACGGCCTGCCGCTGCCCAACGCGTGGAACATCGAGCATCTGCGCAAGTTTTACCCGTGAATGGCTCGGGTAAGTTTTTATTTTTTATGATTAGGGTCAGACCCCCGAGTATCAAAGCGAGTCACGGGAGTGTTCCGGGTCCGTCGCTTAAGCCCTGGTCGCCTCTCTTGGTTTTTGAACCCTGGGCACCAGTCCGGCCAAAGGCCGCCCGAGTATCCCACGCGCTCGCACTAATGCTCGGGGGCTCCCTCGTATCAGAAGCCATTTCAAATAGCGTTTTCATGTTAGCATAAGCAAAGTCCGCCTTTGCAATTTATTATCAAGTATTTCCTTTTTCCTCGCGTGCTGGCAAAAGAAATCTTTCTCGTGAGTATCGGACTCCCGAGTCCCCTAAGCGCTGGTAGCTCCCTACTGTTTTATTAGTACGAGGAGTTGGAGTAATCTAGTCTCCGGCGGCACGCTGTCGGCGCTCGGGCCGCCAATTCCGCCCCGAGCACCCCCGAGCTAGGGCACATAAGCCCCTGGCAATCGGTGCTCAGGACGGTCAATTGCCCCGAGCTCTACCGAGCCCCGGAGCACTCGGACAACTCTATTTCTCGTACTCGTGACCAGTCTGCGACCTCGAAAGCCTCTGGGTCCTGATCTCGGGGAGTCTCGGAAAGCTCGCGGCAGAGACATCTTTTGCAGCAGCTCAGTATAACCGCCTGCCAAGTTTACAGATTAAACAGTGGCGAAGTCCCAGCATAAAAGAAGTGAAAACTCAGGAACGAGGGGAAAAACCTCTTGTTTCGACCCAGCAAAGCTAAGTCCTTTTGCTGTGTCATATCGGCCTTCATGGCCCCCTCTTTTTTCCACTCCCCCGAGCTGCCCCTCGTCCCAATGATCTCATGCGCCGCTCGTCACAAAGTGGAGATGTTCTTGAGTAACGGAGTGAGTCACAAGGGATGCTGCGGGTTGTCGCACAAAGCCCTGGTCGCCTCGCTTGGTTCCTACACCCTGGGCACCAGTCCAGCCAAAAGCCGCCCAGACACCCCACGTGCTCGCACACGTGTTCGAGGGCTCCCCCAGAGGTGTCGGGTTAGCGTGCGCAAGGGATCCTTGTCATACGAGAAGGCAAAGCTCGGGGCGTTCCCGGCTAGTAGTCTTCCACGTCGGCGGGTCTTGCACGCCTTTCGATCCTAAGCTGAGGGTGTTCCCGAGCACCGGTATGAGTCACGGGGAGTGCTCTGGGTTGTCGCACGAAGCCCTGGTCACCTCGCTTGGTTTCTAAACCCTGGGCACCAGCCCGGCCAAAAGCCGCCCAAACACCCTACGTGCTCGCACACGTGCTCGGGGGCTCCCACAGAGATGAAAGAAAGGCGCAAAAGACCCTTGCCGTGCGAAAGGGAAAGCGCAGTGGGCCTAAGTGGAATAAATCGCCACAATAAACCTCTTGCCGATACCTGTATAATTGTCCGAGCACAAGCACTCGGGCAAGCCTGCTGAAGCATCAGTCCTAAAAATCCGCGGCCCCGAGCGCTGGAGATAGTGCTCGGTGCGGCGGTCCGCGCTCGGATCTCGGGGGCTCAGAGCCCTCGGGGTCCCGGAGCACGGGTTGCAAAAGGCTGAGTGCTGCGCCGAGATTTTGGGGGCTCAGGTCCTCGGGGTCCCGAGGCGCGGCACGTTCGAGGATGGCGAAGCTTTTTAAAGAAGCAATCAAGAATTCAGATCGTCGTGCGTAGTGGGCGGTGCCGTTTCTGTTTCCCTGACAGAGCGCGCTCCTCACGACGCGTGAAAATCAGAGCGACTCTATCATGAGGTGCGGGAATCGGAGCGGTTCCCGCTCCTTAACACCCAAGATGGGCCGACGTCTTCATTGGCCCATAAAAAGAAGGCCCCATCCCCAGCCTTGTCCTTTTTTGGGCCGTCGTCTGGTGGCGGGGCCGGGGGCTACTGTCGGCAATACGGGGCCCAGGGTCCCCTAAGTCGCTGACCAAGGCCCAAGAAGACTCCGCGTCACCAAGGATGCGGGCCAGAATATGCGCTCGGGGGCCCACCTCGAGCACTAGGGGATCCAGGAGAACTGCTCGGGTGGTCCCCCCGAGCACTGTGCCTGCTCCGTCTCCAAAGGGGAGTCCCGAGTCGTCCCTTAAGGATGCTCCCCGAGCATCCAAGGCGACATGCTCCCCGAGCACCATGCCAGCTCAGCATGCCAGAAGGAGGATCCCGAGATCCTCTATAGATCATCAGAAGAGCTCAGGGGACGTGCTCGGGCTCCCCCGAGCACGGTTCCCGGGCAGCGGAGGACCCATGGAGGCGTGCTCGGGAGCCCCCCGAGCACGGGAACCCCGAGCTTCCCCCGTGGGTCCGCCTGTGGGTCCCTCCGTGGGTCCCTCCCTCAGTTGGCGTAGCTCGTCCAGGCGGGGCATTAAATGCCTGTCTGTCAGGTGCATTTAATGCACACGTGACGGGCCCGCCGCTGTCAAATCCACAATAAACAGTAAGGCAGTCCCTGACCGTTACCCATCTTCCGAGGTGATAAGCCCTATCAGCTATCGCCTTTATGGCAGGGGACGGGTCAGGTTGACACCTTTATCAACTTTCGGCACCCCGGCGCGCAGGCCTAGTCTCTGACCGGTGGAGCCCGCGCGGGTGCGGCGCGGCCCGTGTCAGGCGGCGTCCCCGGAAGTCTTCATCGCCTGACCGTTTTCCATCATGGGAGGCCGGCGTCCAACAGAAGCATGACAGGTGCTGTTCATCTACAGCTAATATCAACCACCTACGTGGCTTGCCCACGCCCCCAACGTCAGTAGCGGGCCCACCGCAATGTAGTTACGCCTTTGCCATGCCGGTAACTCCCGAGTATATAAGGGAGGGACCGCGCCCATGCAAAGGGGTCGGAGTTTTTGGGGCATAGACACTAGGGTTGGATCATACTCTGTTCGTTTACATCTCCAATTTAGCCTCTTCTGGCTAGCAAATTGTAACCAAAAAATACTAATCCACACAACGCAGCACGTAGGGTATTACACCTCACTAGTGGCCTGAACCTGGGTAAATCTCCTTGTCTCACTTCACTCCCATTTCCACCATATCTAAGCCCCCATGGTACACGTAGTAAGTAGATCTTCCCTCCCCGGCCGAATCCCAAAGGGGGTCCTTCCGGACCACCGATACCGACGCTTAGTACACGTAGTAAGTAGATCTTCCCTCCCCGGCCGAATCCCAAAGGGGGTCCTTCCGGACCACCGATACCGACGCTTAGTCATCGACAAGTGCGATCATTAGCAGCTCGGTTAGATTAATGGCGTGAGGGCTGTACCTATAGATCGATGAGAAAATTGTCGACTTTTCCATGATCTAGGTAGTAGGTTATGCGTTTCTGTTGACCTTCTTGACTTGACAAGAGTGACTGCTATTCTATTCTGCTAAACGCTATTCCTACAGTGATGATAGGTTCATAATAGCTGAAGGAAATTAGGGTCTAGGATACCGTGCTAACGGAGGAAGCAGCCCATCCGAATAAAACACAGGTAAGGAGCATCAGCGCGGCACAGCTCCCTCTGAATGGGTCCGATCAAAGCTACGACGCTACCAATCGAGAGGCCACAGCGATGCAACACGGTATTTGAACTCGTTGCAGACTTGCAGCCATGCAGCCGGTGGTCGTGTTGAAGTCCCTTGCTGTACTTTAAGTGAGTCCTGACCGCTATTGTGGCGTACCCGGTTTTAAGACCGGATACTCCTTGTGTTTACCGTACCAGTCCCTGGATCAGTAGCCTGTACACACAAGTTAACCTGTATATCATTGTCATACTTACGAATACCATGGTACCATATATATAAATAGACCGTCAGGGTCAATAATCTGATACCTGTAGCCCAACGGCTATAAATCTTCAGCAGAAATCAAACGGTGAGGTGGCCCATCAATATGCCATACCCAACAGGCAACTGACTGGGGTTACGCCTTAGCTTTCGCGTTCATAATCGTGTCTTCGGAATTTCTGTTTTCTTCGTCTGGCCAAATCAACAAGCCAGGTGAGTACTTTGAATGTATTCGCAAGCAATCCCCACAAGGGAATTATACGGCAATATTTCGTGCAGGGGATATTTCAAAGGATTAGCTCTATCCTATGTTGCAAGTTTTGCGAAAATGTAAGTTTTAATTTAAATACAGGAATAGTAGATTCAAAAGCACTTTTGGAAATTCGTAGCACTTTAAAAGATCATCACAACTCATTGCTACTCTTCTCTTTTCCTTAAACTGATAGCTCCATCTGTCGTCCGAAGGCTCCATCCATCTTTCGATGGCTCCATCCCTCGGCCGACAGCTCCATCTATCGATACTTGCGGTTTCTAGCACCAAGCCGTCTCACCCTACGCCATTTGGTGATGCAGCTATTTCTCTTCTTCTGCCATTCCTTGCCACCCGCAGCGTGGCCTTAATGGCTCTCTCTGTGGACACGTCATGTCCACATCCTTAAACCTATTGCCCAACTTTTCACAACCAAAACTTAGTCTAACCAGTGTGTGGCCTTGCCAGTTCATGTCCATGACCGATGACGCGGCTATTCGAATAGTTTTTAACACTCTGCAGAGGTTATACGGCTTTACCCACAAGATGTAGGTCACCCTGGGTATACTTCGCGACGTATACTGGCAGGGCTATTACAACAAGACCTTTCGCCTGCTTTAATACTAGGGCAGGACCCGCTAGATGAGGTTTACGCCATCTCCGATTGTGCCCAGGCAGCCTGACACCACAATCCGAAGAAGTACTCATCTCTGTGTCGAACCTCTACCCACGTACTACATGGAGCTCACTAAGAATCTCGACCCATGTAGTCCCGTGGAGATCCTCTAGGGATGCATATCCTACCTAGCACTCTCTCCTTGCTTCCCACGGGTCCAAACCCTAATATTAGACGGGTTACCGAGCCAAGTACTTCTCATAAAGGACATGTGGACGTACGGTGGGGGGAACTGGTTTAGCGGCACTTAGGCTCGGTCCTTGATTGATTCGAGCAAGACTCCAGTTCATCTCCGTTCACCATGTAGCCTCCAGCTACTTCATCATTCTCCAAACCGCTCTTACATTCTCACCCGAATCAAAATCATTCTCTACTTTTGTTTAGGATTTTGGCAAACATTTCTTTCAAAATAGTCACCTCGGAAGGTTTTCACAATCCGAGGGTTTTATACCCATGCCCGAGGGTTGTATAAAATCAGACCAAAAACTTAGTTTTTAGCTATAGCGGGTCTAAACATGGCTACTGCCTATAACCTTAGTATTTTGTCGGTCGGATATCAACCGATTAATTACCTAGGGCTACAAGGATCGGGTAAACAGACCTACGGTACATGCATCTACCGGGAATATCTAAGTCTACATAAAATATCGTTGATAACCACATAGCATGCATGTTTAGCAAACAAAATAAATATACTTCACACATATAGGATTCAACATGATCAAGGGGGAAATGCTTGCCTGGCAATATTGGCCGAGTCTCAGTCCTGAACTTGATACGACACTGGTCCGGGGTCCTTCGTGTGATATCTCCTAACGTTGGTATCTACACGTCGAAGAACGGCGAATAAATCAAAAATGCGATGAAGAATCAAACAGGAACCAACATACACTCATACAACATATAAAACTATGCACCGAACTTCAAGAGTTTTCTGGGTTTTCCTGGAAGATGAGATGGAAATCACATGAGATAAAAGGTTTTTTTTTGCATAATGGAAAGCTACTGATCTATTAAGCTTTAGGGGTTAACGGGATTTTTGGTTACTATAGCAAGGACAGTATCGTTAGGGTTTAATTAGGTACCATCATGTCGTAGCGGATACGTTTTAGGGTTTGGCGAGTTTAACAATGTATATATTCACTTAATAGGATTCCAAGTACATTAGGGTTAACATGGCATGAAATGCGGCATTCAAGGGGCATGGGAAATTAGGGTTTTTCTTTGACTTTATTGAATGCCTTAAGTGTGAACTTTACTTGAGACCAGAGGGCTCAAGCTAATTTCATAATGTTTTTGTCGATTCTTAGCCAAAAGATTCAAGAAAATATAGCCACTAATGTTTATTTAGACGACTCTGAAACCATGAAAGCCTTATGGTCCTTATTCCTAAGGTCATCTAGTGTCTGAACGTATACTGGAATCCGAACGCTGTATAATACTTTGGATTATACTGGGAAAGAGAAACGTTTTAGTTGGAGCTAACTATGCAAAGGGGTGGTATATATACATGAAGATAAATATGAAAAGGCTTGCACATTAAGTTATGCTTAACAGAGATATAACATGTTCATATTTGAATTGGTTTCAAATCTGGAGCTTCGAATAATTCCAAAAATTATGAAAGAACATACCGATGATTAGGTTTTGATCTATAGTGTTATAGGAGAATGGGTGGATTCATTCTGTGTGGAGATGGGTGAGAGATGGAGTCTCAAGATTTTGAGTGGGAGTTAAGAGAGGAGACAATCTGCTGAACTGGAGGGGCAGAGACGTCGATGTCGTACAACCCAAGTACGTCTTTGGTATCGGGTGACGGGAAATGGATGACAGCAGAGGCGTATTACGCTTTCTAGGAAAGGAGGCGTATTAGAGAGAGGGCTAAAAGAACTGTGCTACTGGATAGGAAAAACGCTTCTCGCGGGATTCGCATTCACTGGAGCTGGCCGCGGATCTGAACAGGGGCTTAGCACTAATTGGTTTCCTAAACAAGTGTGCGGTTTATACATAACCGAGGAGAGCGAGGATAGCTGGGATATATGGTAGGTGTGGAGTTGCTCAAAAGTGGGGGACGGCGGCACCACCACCGACGGTGACGACCGAAACAGGGCGAGCGGGAAGATGGCCCAGTTCTACCCGGCGGCACTGGTGGGGCAGGCCTTGTCGGCGTCGACCTGTAGAATCAAGAAAATAGCAGGGAGACCAGAGGAAAGATAGCGGGTAGGCGCGGAAAAGGGATCGTCGCGTGCTCGAGTGTGAGCGGTTTTCCCCGTGGAGCTTCTCGTTGGATTTGAGGGAGAAAAGAAAGAGCGCTGGTTGCGGAAGGAGGAGGTATGGGCAGAGCTGGCTGGCGCTGGCGGCAGCGGGACTTACCAAAGGCGGCGGCGCAGAGGAGTGACGCGGAAAAGGGCTTGGAGCGCAGCTGCTGGAGAGAGAAAGCTCGTTTTGAGGGCGGGGGAAGAAGATGGGCGCTGGGGCTCCTACGCCGGCGACAGATAAACGGCCGGGGCTGGATGGGCGCTGGTGGCGGCGGTGTGGGAGTTCGAGGCAGACGGCGCGGGGGTGTCCTCGCCGGCGGCGGGATTCGATGAAGGGGAGCTCCCCGCTGGGGTTGAGGCGTGCGGTGATGAATTCTTGCCGCAGGGAATGGAGATTGGGGAATAGCTTGACATTCAGCCGGCGATGCTTTGGGGAAAAAGGGGAGTGGAGAAAGCTCGGATGGAGTGCTGGGAGTGGAGGAGAGCGGCCAGTTCCGGTGCTTGCTGAGCCGATACGGGTCGCCGAGATGCTCGGGGATGGGAGTTGGAGTTGGGGAGCTTGGACTCCAAGGGAGATGACTCGGTACCGAGGAAGGGGGAGGGAGCAAAGAGTGTTGGGGAAAAGGACGTGCAGGTGAGAGCCGATGAGCTCGTGCTCAGCTTAAAAGGGGCAGGAGCATTGGAACTAGGGGAAACTTGGTACGCAGGAGGACTGAAGCGCGAAATAAATGCAGAGCAAACGGGAAGGTGAGCTCGTGACCTGCGCTGGTGCATTCATGGCAGTGGGTAGGACAGTAGAGGTAGGCGCCGAATGCTGTTGTGGTAGGAAGCTCGGGAGCTTGGGGAGAGAAGATGAGTTGCAGAATAATAGATACGGAAAGAGTTAAGTTGATGCTGTTGTAGTATAGGGACAGTTGGGCACGGATTCTCACCACAGAGGGGTAGATAGTACAATGTGTTCGAATAGGAGGAGAGTAAAGAGGAGTGTTGACCCTGGCTGTTGGTGCTCGACTTTTTTTTTAAATATTATTTTTAAAATCAGAAATTTCAAATCTAGACGTCCAGATTCAAAAATTTCAAAACTATATGCCTGTCGGCCAACGGTTAGCCGACAGCGCCCTTGTCAGCTAACCGGAGGCCGAAATGGGCGTTGTCGGCCAACCGTTGGCTAACAACGGCGTTGTCGGCCAACCGTTGGCTAACAACGGCGTTGTCGGCCAACGGTTGGCTGACTGCGCGCCGAAAGCGCGCGGACCCCGTAGTCGCGCGTCACCCGCTGTCGGCCAACGAGGGCAAACGTCATAGGCTGTGGCGTTTGGGTAGCTGATGCAAACGCCAGAGGTGCTGGCGTTAGCCCCCCAACGGTTTAAAGTAACCGACAGCGCCCCCGTGCCCCCTGTTCCCCTAATTCCCATCACCTGCGCACGTTCCAGAGAGAAAAGAGCAGAGGAGAAGAGAAAGAAAGGAAGAAAGAAGGAGAGGAAGAAGGAGGGAGAGAAGAAGAGAAGAGAGGAGAGGAGAGGAAGAAAGAAGAGAAGAGAGGAAGAGGAAGAAGGAGAGGGAGAAGGAGAGAAAAGAGAAGAGGAGAGGAGAAGAGGAAGAAGAGAAGAGAGGAGAGGAGAGGAAGAAAGAAGAGAAGAGAGGAAGAAGAAGAAGGAGAGAAAAGAGAAGAGGAGAGGAGAAGAGGAAGAAGAGAGGAGAGGAGGAAGGAGAGAAAAAACCTCACCCGCGGGATAGAAGTCTACATCAACGGTAAAAAAATTATCTGAACTTAAGTATGTTTATTAGTACGAGTATTATGGTTACTATATGTTATGTACGTAAATATATACTAGTATAGTTGTACTTCTTGTCGTAGTTTAATTACGATTCTCAAAACTAGTTTAATATGATTAGTATGGATATGCACGTATAAAAAATTAAGGATGCTCTAAACTAGTTTAATTAGGACGCTCTAAACTAGTTTAGTAGGATTATGTACATATTTATTTTAGATGTTTTAAAGAAGTTTTAATTAATAGTTTAGTTACGTCCCGTGGAATAGAATATGTTCTTCTGAGTAGACGTCAGGAGAAATAGTTGTTAAGTAAGGTCGAAGTAATTAATAATTATGAGACATGTAGAATATTGTTGTTTAGTTTGGTTAATTATTACGTGTTCAATTCGATCGTGCTAAAAGTTATATCCCGATTTGTCGGTTGATAGCCTTGGTGTGTTCCGGATCACCCTTGTACACGCCGTGAACGTGTACTCGACCTACATTTAGCACGAAAGAATTTAGCGGTCATGCGACGAAATAGAACTGCATGTCTCACTAAGTATTTGACGAAGATAAAAATTTATGTTATGACAGGTATGTCGGAGGTAGTAAATATGACGGTGTACTACGGTGCCGGGGTTGTCCGAGCAAATCAAAGTGAGGTTGATCTTAGTGAATTCAGCCATGTTGATTTGCCTATATCTGATCCGGAGAGGCTGAACTTTAAGGAAGCCAATCACTAGCTTACATGTACCTTCTCGATGGATCCTGCACTATATGCTGTGACCATTCAGGCAGTATTTACCAAGTCTTGCACTGATATTAAATGGGACTTATTGCCGATCGAGAGAACTAGAGACTGGAGATCGTGGATGCGGGTTTGCAAAGCTAGGCAAAGTCGTCCGGTCGCACTAGTGCAAGCCATCCTGAAGGGTGCTAGGTCAGAAGGCGGTGGTGGGCATGAAGCGGAGCGGACCAATCCAGAACCGCAGGTGGATGAGGTAGTTCAATTAGCTTGGCAAGGTGGGGAAGCTGGGCAGAGCAGTCAACCGGCAGAACTAGGTCCGACGGGGCAGGCGGATGAAGCAGAGCATTTCGATTCCATGCAGGAGGTAATGGAACAGGAAGATGAAGATGGAATGGCGGAGGATGTTGACGAAGATAGCGATGACGAAGATAACAGTCAAGCGCCCCCGATTCCGAGTGCATGGAATCAGGAAATTCTTGGTGCTATGACTGTGAACGATGGCCATGATTCTGCTTGGGAATATGACAGGAACCAGATCCAGATTGGATCGATGTACGCTACCAAGAAAGAATTAAAGCGTGCAGTCACGCAATGGGCCATGTCAACGCAGAAGATTTTCAGGACCGACATATCCTCCCCAAATAATCTAACGTTAACATGTACGGCTAGTGGCTGTGAAAGTAAGGTGCACGCCCATGTGCCGAAGTATGAAGTGAATTGGGTCGTGACCAACGTCGTGCCGCACACTTGCGTCCGAACCAATGTCCTAGCACGGCACCCCAACCTGACATCCACTCTCATCGCAGAACTGATGTACAGCGAGATAGTGGAGAAGAAAGACATGGAAGCAAAGCACATACAAGTTGCAGTAAAGAGCAGGTACAAGTACGAAATCCCGTACGGGCAGGCTTGGAGGGCTAAGCAAAAGGCCATGGAGATGCGCTTTGGCACTTTCTATGACTCATACGACAACCTGCCCCGTCTGCTTTATACACTCCTCCTCCGAAACCCGGGGACATATGTGGACATACAGCACTCGGTGAGCCCGCATTTTCCAGGCTACAAAGTGCTTAACCGAGCTTTCTTCTCGTTCGGTGCATGTATTGAAGCTTTCAGGCATTGTCGTCCGGTGATGTGCGTGGATGGGACATTTCTAACAGGCAAGTATAAGGGCCAAATCCTCACGGCTGTTGGTGTGGACGGCAACAATCAGATCGTGCCGTTGGCGATGGCGTTCGTCGAGGGTGAGAACTTCTCTAGCTGGTTATGGTTCTTCAGGCAGCTTAAGCACGGAGTAGTTAAGAATCGGGACAACGTATGTGTTATTCATGACAGGCATCCTGGCATACTGAAAGCAGTGAAGACACTTCAGGAACCGACGGTGGATGAACCTCAACCTTGGGTAGACCTGCAAAGCCGATGGTGCGTGCGCCATCTAGGGGCTAATTTCTTCAGCCAGTTCAGGAGTAAGTGCCTCATGAATCTGTTCAAGAGGTTATGCAAGCAGAATCAGGAAAAGAAGTATAAAACTTTATGGAAGAAGCTCGATGACTTCACTAAACACGAGATCTCTGATCGCAAGAAAAAAAGTGAGGTACTTAGCCCGGAAGAAGAGCCACGTGAGCTTTCTGCGATTCCAGGAATTGACCCTCCTGGTATGAGGAGGAGGACGGCGAAACAAATAAAGTGTTTCTCTCAGTGGATAGAGAAAGAGCCGCCCGAGAAGTGGTCTTTGCTTCATGACACTCATGGTGCTAGGTACGGCATCATGACGACCAACCTTGCGGAGGTGTACAACTTCGTGCTAAGAGGGCAGCGGGGTTTACCTCTAACTGCTATCGTCGAGGGTGCGCTGCATGGCACCGTGAGGTACTTTCAAGAGAGGTACAGAAATGCTGCACTGCATATGAACAATTTTCCAGCGACCCCGTACTGCGCGAAGATCATGGAGTACATGGACGATAAGATTAAGAAGGGATTAGGGCACACAGTCTACAGCATTGGCAACCTAGAAAGGAGGTACGAGATACGACTGAGGGATAAATCAGGTTTCGGTGTTGTGAACGAGACGAAGACGCATGAGGTTACAATTGGAATGGAAGCCACGCCCACTTGCAGGTGCACATGCAATAAACCGAAGCTGCTGCACCTGCCTTGCTCTCATGTGCTTGCTGCATGTGGCCAAATAGGGATGGATTCAATCTCATTCGTGTCACCGTACTATCTGAAGCAAGCTGTGGTACGTACTTGGAGCGGGGAGATAAGTGGCTTCCGTGCAGTTGGGAACTTCAACACGGTAGACGAGGCTCAAAGGGAATACATCCCAGATTTAATACTACTCCGGGTACGACGAGGTCGACGGCAGGTTCGTCGTATTCGTAACGACATGGACCAATCGGAGGCTGGTGGTCCAACTAGACAGTGCATGCACTGCTCAAGGTATGGGCACAGAAAGAAGTACTGTCCTGAGTTACGGAAACAAGGGCAGGGGGCTTCTGCAATTGGTGCTACCACGTCGGCACCTGCTGACGCAGCAACAGAGCGGTGAAACGATACATACAAAATTCTGCATTCGACCTAGTATTGTATCCTTAAGTCTGTACGTTCGTAATTCGTGTAGGAATGCGTAAGTGTGTAAGTTCGTAATTGTTGTATGAATGCTTAAGTGTGTAAGTTCGTAATTGTTGTGACAATCCTTAAGTTTCGAAGTTCGTAATTCTTGTAACATTTATTAACTTCGTACATTTCTAATTCCCGTAATTCTTGTAAGAATCCTTAAGTTTGTAAGTTGGTAATTCTTCTAAGAATCCTTAAGTTCTTAAGTTCCTAATTCATGCACGTTTATATTTGAATGAATCCATTATTACCGCAGGTATGGCTCCGTATCGTCATCTGGACCCTACGGTTGACGTACGACACCGGGGGAGGCTACTGGAGGAGGGCGAAAAGCTTCCCGTGCTCATCACTCGCACGCCTAAGAAGGATTGGATGATACACCCACAGTGGGTTGACAGGTGCGTATGTTACTTACGTACATTGTTCGAGCTATTCTTCATTGTATAACTTCACCCATGATTCACTGTCCTGCATTTGTTTCACAGGTTGGCTTGGGTAGGTCTCCTACCGCTGGCGCGGATGGTTGAGGCAACCGCGGCTGAGTGGAGGCTCATGCCGCAAGGTGACGACGATGAGGAGCCACGGGAGCAGTACAATGAGCAGTCTCGTCGTTTCTGTTACGACCGTTCGCTGATCACCTGTTTAGTGGACCGTTGGAGGCCTGAGACCCACACCCTACGCTTTCCTTGGGGAGAAATGGCGCCTACTCTCCAGGACGTCTCGTTCTTGCTGGGGCTACCGCTGGCTGGAGCCGCAGTTGGACCGTTGGAGCCTCCATTAGGTTGGCACGAGGACATAGTGTTCCGTTTCGCAGGTGTTGCTCAGGGGGTCGGGGAGTTGGTTCGAGATGGAAACGGGCCTACTTGGCAGTGGTTGCGCAACTTTCAGGTAACTCCGACCGCCTTTCTTATTCATTGCAAACTTACTTTAAAAGTGTATTACCTTTCTTATGTCATTTTTGCGTGTAGATCGGTGCGCTAGGTTACCCTGCTATCGCGCTTACAGAGCTGCAGGTTGACCGTTGTTTGGAGGCGTACATCTTGTGGCTCTTCGATAAGGTAATGTTCACGTCCAACCACGTGAACACTGTGGACGCTCGCTACATCGGAGTAGCACGGGAGATTGCGGATGCACGTTGCCGCGAGGACATAGTTCAGAGGAGTTGGGGTTCAGCCGTCCTAGCCTGCACTTTGAGAGTCATGTGCAATGCTTGCACCAGGCGCGCCGAGAAGTCGGCCGTGCTGGGGTGCCCACTTCTGTTGCAGCTTTGGTCGTACGAGCGATTCCCGATTGGACGGCCAACCCTGCATTTCGACGCACCGTACGATGCTTTGGAGAACCATGGGGGCCTAATCGACATGCCTACTTTTGGGACACTCTGGACACGGAGACGGGTTAGTTTTATAGCTAATATGGTTACAAAATTTCTTCTTTTATTTGCCTTCGTTCTAATTATTTTTATTCCCGACAGGTACGATATGCTAGCGAGCAGGTCAGGAACTGCTACCCAGCTTTCACCTCTCAGTTCGATACGTTGCACCCTAGCCAGGTGATCTGGGAGCCGTACAGTGCGGACGCGGTGGCGCAACGAGCGCCTAGCGGGATCTCAGCTTTGTGTACCAGAGACCAGGAGTACTGGTTGACGAAGCCAACCATAGTGTTCGACGTCACTGTGGAGATAACAGCGGTGCACCGAGTGATGCGTCAGTTTGGCAAACGACAGTTGTGTCCTCCCCCAGCACCGCCCGTGCTTCAGCCTCACATCCACAGGTAAGAGCACAGAAGGTTGCACTGTCAAATAATAGTACTGGTATATTGTTTCATCGGTTTGCACGAATAACCATGAAATGTAGGTACACCCGCAAGGGTGGAAGCAAGACGGCTACAACGTGGGCACGAAACCTTGCGCCGTTTGTCGAACGGTGGTCGACGGCAAGCGCAGATCTCTGGCACGAGGACGCGGCCTTCGATCCAGCGGAGTACGATGCGTACCTCCAGTGGTACCGCTCCGGGACGAGGTTGTTGTACGTACCGCGTGCCAACCCAGATGAGATGCAACAGGGCCGCACGTCGGATCACTACCCGACTGCTTCTGTTGTTGGCGTCAGGCACCACGCGGTAAGTGCCACGGTCGTCTAAATTTCGTACGAAATATCGAGAACACTAGTACGTACCAACTAAGAGCTGTTTTCGCATTTGCAGGCGCAGCTGACGCTAGAGGCTCAGGAGGAGGTTGCCGCACTTATTAACCGACTTGACCTGGGGATTCAGATCACTCTATCCGAGCATCGGTCGGCTTGGGAGCGGCTCAATGGCAAGCTTCGGAAGATCTTCGAGACTTTGACCTGCAGGCGCGCGTCAGACGTCGCACCTGCACGGCATAGTCGTCAGGCGCACCGTCCCCCGCGGCACTCGTCCTCGTCGTGGCAACCGGAAGTCCAGGTTCGTCCTCCTCTCCCGACGCAGGCCGGAGGCTCCTCGTGGCATCAGCAGCTACAGTCGTCACCAACCCCTACACCACCTCTGCCGACGCAGGCGGGCGGCTTGTCGTGGCAGCAGCAGCCACACTGGACACCGCAGCTAGCTCCGCCTGTCCCGACGCAGGCGGGTGGCTCGTCGTGGCTGCAGCATCCACAGTGGACACCGCAGACAGCACCGCCTGTCCTGACGCAGGCGGGTGGCTCGTCGTGGCTGCAGCCTCCACAGTGGACACAGCCAATAGCAACGCCTGTCCCGACGCAGGCGGGTGGCTCGTCGTGGTACAATCCCCAGTCTTTGATGGTCCACACTACAGGTAAAGCCGTATTGGTAATATGCTTTTCGTATGTTCGTGCATTATATTAGTGAAAATGATTGTTAACTGTAGGTGAAACGGTTCCCGTTTTGGCGTTCCCGAGTTCGTCGGATACTTCTGCGTATAGCGACGTGTGGCACGGCGCGGACGGTTCAGGGCTTGTTCCTCACTTCCCGGCATTTCAGACTCCGCCACCACCACCCACTCAGGACACACAGTCGCCTCCTCGTCAGCCGGAAGAGCAGATTTACGGCAGGGGTCACCGTCAGCCACAGCAGCCGCAGCCCTTCACACCGTCAGGTCCTCGCAAGAGACCACGTCGTCGTACTCGTCGAGCCGCCGCACCCGCCGCACCACATGGAGGCCCAGGAGAACCTAACCAGGGAGACGAGCAGGAGTAGGTCTTTTTAGCCGTACGTCCGCAGCACTTCCTTTTGCATTATGTCTATCTGTAGTCGTACTGAATTGTGTTTGAAGTACGGGTCCGATGACATTATTCGTGTTTGAAGCCGTAGAATGTTGCCCTAGCTCTCTTTTTCAATTCAGGCCTTCTTGACGAATTACCCCTCGATGCACCGTTTAAGCTAGCGAATCAAAGCGGCTTTAGATGAAATGTGAGGGAGGGACATCCAAAACCTGACGCGGCGGGAAAGTGAGTTACCGCGGGTCCGCACGGCGGAGCGAGCTGGCAGCGGCATCGGGGAGGAGTTGCCGCGGCACTGCTGCGGTGGGAAAACCGCTGCCACGGCGGATGAGGTGGCAGGGGCGATGGCATGCCGCGGCAGGAGAGGCTTCCCGCAGCGGTGACTTCGTGCTCCCGTGGCAGGGACAAACGGCAGAGGCAGCTTGCCGTGGCAAGGAAAAGAAAACGCTGCCGCGGCGAGGAAAAGAAAACGCTGCCGCGGCAAGGAAAACGCCAGAGCTGGTGGCGTTTGGCTATGCAGCTCAAACGCCAGAGCTGGTGGCGTTTGGCTATGCAGCTCAAATGCCAGAGGTGGTGGCGTTTGGCTTAGTCAGCCCAACGCTCCTCACCTCGGCAGAACAGAAGCGTGTGCTAGGTTTTTTTGAGGCTAAACGCCATGGGCTTTGGCATTTGTGTCTGAGCTAATGCTAAGGCATGACTTTTCACACCATTTCACCTCATATTTGACAACGTATCACGCAATCATAAGATGCACAGCACATTTCACACAATATGGCGACATATCACGAAATGATAAGATTCACGGGATCAGTATTTCAACATTGAAAGTTACAAGTCCGAGATAAAGGTTCACGACATAAAAGTGCATATGTTTCCAAGCAACGTTGACAGCATAATGGTTTATTGAGTCATACGGGGCCATTTCCCCTTGCTGTTGCGCTCTTCATCTTTTTCTTGTGCGAGGCGAGCCCTCTCTCGCTTAATCGCCCTCTCCCTCTCACGAGCCTCCTTCTCGAGGCGCTCCTTTTTCTCGTTCTCCTTGTGTTGCTTCTCTTTCCAAAGCTTGTGCTTCTCCGCCTCCTCCTGGAGACGCACGGCCTCCCAGTACTTTTCTGCAGCTACGCGTGCCTCAATCTCCATGACAGCCTTGACCGCACTTGATTGCTCATGATCAATCCATGTGTAGTAGTCGCAAAGAGGAGGAGGAGACTACAACAAACGTACTTATGTTTGTTACTCATATGTGGTGGAACAATATATTCATCTCGTGTGTGATTGAACTTACCGGTGGGCTCTCATAGGGGTTACGCGGACGCTCTGGATCACGGGCATAGTTAGCACACATGAAAAACCTTCTTCCTCTAGTGTACGAAAAGTCGGTGGACTCCTTCACCCTACAAGGATCTTCACACCAACATGTAGGAGGAACCATATCTTTGTCTAAAGGGCAACGGCTCGTCTTCCTTGGCCTATCTTCTTGATCGGCACAAGGCGGCCTAGCAGTGGGCTCGGAGGAAGCCATGTCTACAAGAAGAAATCAAATGTTCGCAAAAGTCATGTATAAGTAGATGAAGAAACAAATATTTAACATTCAGCATCACCATCAACACCACCACCATCAACACCACCGGTAGAACCGCCATCACCACCACCAACACCACCACCGGAATGGCTCATACCAGGATTATCCCCCTTGGATTTTTTCCTTGGCCTAGGGCATGTCGTACTATTGTGTGCCGCCTTTTAGTTCAACTTGCTCACTCGGGTCCATCTAATTCAACACATACGTTACTCTTTCCACAACCTCGTCATAACTAGGACTTGTCACAAATACCGTGACTTTCTCCTCGTTGTCAACAATCTCGGCATTGTTACTCAAAAATGCCGACATATCCACATAATGAACATTAACGATTCTCGTCTTCTAAAAAACAATAACAACAAACATAATGCATCAACGACAACCCTACCGCGTTATATCCAAAACACATCACAAGCAATGTCTATAATATCTATTATTCCACCTACAACATACCTTAACCCTAACCCTAGTTCTTGCTACAAACCCACATTTCACAATTTCACAATTTCACGAACATATGACCAACCCTAACCCTAATTCTTGCTACACATCACAAACATCACAACCAACCAACATTTCACAATTTAAACAATGGATTTGTGAGAAATCCAAAAAACTAGGGTTTCCCCTTAACCCTAAAATGCCACCACATGAGACGATTTCAACCAACAAATTCGTGGGAGATGGGAGAGTTTACCTCAAGAGATGCAATGGGGTCCGAATCAACGAAGAAATGGCACCGATTTAGATGGATTTGAGAGGAGATTGAGTGGGGGGAGAGAGAGGGGAAGAGGAGGCACGCTCGGGTGGGCAGAGGAGGAAGAAGGCTGGGGGGGTTGAGTGGGTCGGTGGGGCCCACCCGCGGCCCACCGCTTGCTTTAAACCGTTCGGGGGCTAACGCCAGCACCTCTGGCGTTTGCATCAGGTACCCAAACGCCAGCGTCGATGGCGTTTGCCCTTGTCGGCCAACGGTCGGCCGACAGCGGGTACCCGTCGGCCGACTACGGGTCCGCGTGCTTTCGGCGCGCAGTCGGCCAACCGTTGGCCGACAACGCCGTTGTTCGCCAACGGTTGGCCGACAACGCCCATTTCGGCCTCCGGTTAGCTGACAAGGGCGCTGTCGGCTAACCGTTGGCCGACAGGCATATAGTTTTGAAATTTTTGAATCTGGACGTCTAGATTTGGAATTTCCGATTTTAAAAATAATATTTATAAAAAAAAGTCGTTGGTGCTCAGCACCGAACGCTGTTGCGTGGGGAAAGGTGGCACTGAATTGGTCATGTGCTGGTGGCAGTAAAATAAATTGTCTAGTTGCTACTGTTTACTATTAGAATTGATGGCAAGCAGCAGGCATGGCAGTGAGGAGCAGTGTAAGAGCTGTAGAGGTACAGTAAGGTTAGGCACCAAACTCAGATGAAGGAATGGCGTGGCATGCAGAGCAGAGAAATAGAAAAAGGGAGTCGCAGGTTTGCTTTTGACTGTGTAGGGGATAGGATGTGTCTATGATGGTTCAAGCAAGGGCACAGTTGAATTGTTTATAGAGCGGTTAGGATCACAAGTTGGAGGTGGATTAAACCATGCATAATAGAATTAGAGTTTAGAGAGTATGTGCCTATATACACTAGGAATTTAAACAGAGTTAGAATAATCATAGAAACGCATGGTGGGTCAGGGCTTGAGAAATGTTACCTGTAAACTGGTATATATATATATGCTCAATCTTTCAAGGGGATCGCATGTAGACGAACATTCGCACATGCACATATGGGTACATGTACGTGGGAAATTACAGGTGCGCATGGATAGACACGCAGGAAGTTCCGAAGGGAAGATAGGCAAGGATTGCCTTACATTGAGGGATGCAAGGTGGGTTTGGCGAAAGGAGAAACGCGATGGAGACTTGGACGCATGTGTCAAGGGGATAGAGAGATCACCCGATAATTGTATCAGGCGATGATAAGGTTACGATAGAGACGACAAGGTTTTTAATTAGGTTTATTTAAGAGAACGTTATTATTAGTGCAAAAAGTTTTTGTTGGCCCTAATTTTTGGGTTTTGAAAAATCAGGGTGTGACAGCTATCCCTGTTCGTGGGCTGGCC
This sequence comes from Stipa capillata, assembly GCA_019208055.1. Lineage (NCBI taxonomy): Eukaryota > Viridiplantae > Streptophyta > Magnoliopsida > Poales > Poaceae > Stipa > Stipa capillata. The sequence goes on along the minus strand of JAGXJF010005679.1, from coordinate 27,315 downwards.
TGTCGGAGTGAAGCAGTGGATCGGAGCGGAAGAGCATCTGGCACGAGCTGATGGGAACCACATATACAATTACACAGCAGCCGGACAGAGACCGATCGCCGTGTCGGCCGGCGCAGCTGGTACAGATGAGCAGCGGCGAAGTGACCCACACCCACGCGGGCGCGAGGGAGTGACCACCGCCGGCTCCATGAATCCATGGTGATTCGAGGCTTTGGATGCCGCTGCGTTGGCATGTGGTTGATGTGGAAGGTGAGGAGGGTTGTGTGGTGCCAGCCGACGGGGACAGAGCAGAGAACGGGTGCGTGCGTCTTGTCCGTATTCATCCAGCATCGATCCACGCACGCACGCACGCATGCATGCTGCTCGTTTCGTTTCTTCCCTTCCCTACGCTCCGTCCATGTGTTATGTCCGGTTCCTGTCTAAACCAGTAATCCACGTGTTCCGATGCTCTGCTGCGATGGCCCAGGAGGGGCCCCTACAGAAACGAGATCATAGCGCCAGAAGAGGCTAGAGAGCGTGGATTAGTCGTCCCTATTGCATTGGTTTTGTGTCATGTCTGTGTCCCATTTGTAGGCTCAACTTTAGCCAGAGTTCCACACAAACGCGACGATCTATTTGGTCCTCGCAATACGTGTAGCTTTGCCAGGACATGGCGCTGTTTCGAGCTGCGTGAGTGAGTGTGTTTGCCTTTTCGTTTTTCTTCTCTCTTTGATTGGTCGAGGAAAGACATCAACGCTTTTGAACGATGAAGCACCACAAAGTATTAATATCTCCGTCTAAAAATATAAACCGTATTTTAATTGATTAAAACAAAATTTTGATCAATAATTACTCTATTTATATGATACAAAATTATAATTATAAATAAATACTTTTAAATATAAATCTAATGATATCAATTTTAAGTCACATAAATCATATATTAATAAAATAATTGTTGGTTAAAATCTTGTATTAAACCAATCAAAATACCCTTTACATTGTTGCACTGGGGGAGTACTATATCTAGATTCCATTTCTGGCATCTGCTAGTCAAAATACACTTTAATCCTCCGCAACATCGTGTATCGTTCAAAATATATATGTGGCTTAAATATTTTGTAGATTTGTACGTTGAAACAAACGCTCTAGATTAATCTTTCTTTTTTCATGTGCTCTAATTACATTTGAAAGTACTAACTTGCAAATTATCTATTACTATATATTAAATACGAGTCGGTGGTCATGGTGATGGTGGTGTCATACCCTCCCCTCTCAAAAATAATTTGAATTTAAGTTACCTCAACAAACTCTCAACAAATTTTCTTAAAAGTCTCATCCTCTCAACAAATTAGCTTAAAAATCTTATCCTCCCAATAAACTTTCTCAAAAATCTTATCCTCCCAACAAACTTTCCCAAAATCTCAACTTCCTCAAAAACCTCGTTTCCTCATCACATGCTCGAATATACTTCCCCAAGAGTCGCTCCAATTCACCGATGGCTCTGTGTGGAAGGACAAGGACCAGAGCTGTCGCGGCAATGACGAGGCGGCGCTGTTGGCAAGGATCCCTGCCTCACCATGGACTCCTTTGTGTCACCACTTTTGTTGGAGGCGACGGGAATCTTGCAGAATTCACCGAAGTTGTAGAACACGAGCATGTGACAGTGGAGCGATGTGGAGTGGAGCAGATGATGGGCAGAGCAGAGTGATTGTGCAGTGATGGCAATGTAGGAGCCAGAGTCGAGGGGCGGGTAGAGAGGGAGAAAGGGAGGAGAAAGACGACATTTTGTCTTCTTGCGGCTGGGTTTGAGGAGAGGCGTGGCGGAGAGAAAGAAAAACAGAAGAGGGGTGCATAGTGAAGTTGAAGAGGAAGAAATGTGGGAGAAAGAAGTCATTGCTCATTGTGACACAGTTGGAACTATGTTTTAATCAATGTTTTTATACATCTATTTCTTGTTCTGAAGCAAATACACGAACAATTTACTAGATTTGGAGAAGACACGAATATGAATTGATAATAGTATCATATGAAATGAGAATTATATAGGCTTATATGTGAACTGACAATTTTACATCGATCTCTTACAGTAAATGTGGTTTATGGTTTACTGTACATAATTAAAAACATGATACAACCTTCTAGCGAATTTGTTGATGTACTGCCAATATGTGGGTATGTAGATTCTGACCATTCATTATCAGCAACCTTAATCTGTCTTTTAAAAGAGGTGAGAGATGATGTAAGTAATATTCTTTTCTAACAGATAAGTAAATAAGTTTACCAGGGAAAATAAGAACGTAAGGAGCTGGGGCTGCTAGTAGATAAATTGACTAACAATAACATAAAGTCGGTGGATGCAAAGTTGACCAAGTACACATGACATCTTTGAACATATACCCTCTGTTCTAGTTGATGTTTTATTGGGGTATAAGATAGACATCGACCCGTTAATACGACACCATTTAAAAGTTGGCACATCTGAATACTCTTCTTCCCATTAGATCATGCATGTATTTTGATTAAGGCAATCCATGCACGTGCTATTGAAACAGGCTTAGCACAGTAGTCGGAGGTGGAGCTGACGAGGGCGGCGCAACCGGTTGCTACAATGGACGTCAATAAATGTCACCTCCCTCGAACTCTTTATCCTTATTAACCTTTCGGCGAAGGCAATGGCGATGGTGACCACGAAAGAAAGTTACAAATTGGGGAAGATGCGAAGTGGACAAGGGGGAGGGGAATGGTCGTCGGAGAAGGGGCACTGGGAGAAGATGTCAGTGTTTGTCACCGCAAGGTTGGTGCTATGCTCTATGCCGATGCATACATGAAGAGAGGTGTGATGTTGCCATTGGCGTGTGTTCTCCTCTTCATTATCCTTATCAATTTTAACGCAATGCGCTAGGAGGCATCTCTGGTTGGTGTTGTGCCCTATGCAGATGCTAACATGAAGGGAGGTGTGATGTTGCCATTGGCGTGTGTTCCCCTCTTCATTATCCTTATCAATTTTAAGGAAATGCGCTAAGAGGCATCTCTGGTGACGAAACTGTGATTGGGGTTAGCCGGAGTTTGAGAAGACGGTGGCGTGATGGTGAAGTGGAGCACTGACACAACTGAGGTAAAGCTGAGGGTCGGGTGGAGAGGCACGAAGGGAGGAGGAAAATGATTGTATTGTCTTCTTATAGACTAGGGATGGAGAAGGAGAACTCGGTAGGGAGAAAAGCAAAGCGGAGGGACGCGATAGTCGTCAGAGAGGGGATGTGAGAGGAAGATGATAATATTTGTCGAATGCAATCAGAAACGACCCTTTGATCAGTGTTTATATACATTTTTTTATCAATCCTGTGGCAACGTATGGATACCCTACTAAAAAAATGACTAAGGATAATCTCTTCGAATTTTCAGCTTCTAAGCACGATCTGAAGTCATTGCTAGTGTTCTACTATGGAAAGTCCATTTCGAACCATGAGGAGAACAACCTGTGCTTACCAATTCTTCTTAAGGTAATTAAATTAGGTACCAACTTGGGATGGTTACATCGTACTGAAGAAAACCCAGCGGATTGTGATGACCGAGGTTGTGCATACTTCAACCAACCACTATAAAATTGCACAGGTAGTAGATTTGAGAACATATTCTAGGGAAAACTCAACTAACTAGTATACTACTACCGACAAAACAATACTAGATCAGATGCAAATCATATCAAACAATCACTACATGACATGAACCATGCTCTCATCATCTCATGCCTGCTTGCACCACATAAGTGAAACTTTTCATTTGTATATTTTGTATATTTGGCAAATGACAACTCGTGTAAAAACACGTGTGTTAGGAGTGAGGCACGGGGCACTTCTAAGACAAAGCATTGAATAATGGACAGGCGAATCCAAAGCTGTAGATGATAGCATAGCATTCCACTCCAAGGAAACCGAATCTTATGTGCTTACAATTGTCAACCATGCGTATGGACTTTTCGAGCGGTAGTACTGCTTGTACCTACACGATGAGATTCCGAGAAAATATCGATCTCCCCATGAATCATCGCAATCTCTATCCCTGCCATCTTTCTAACGGATTCCAGGTACCGTATTAAGTGCATGCCATCTCGATGTGGTATGCTTTGCTTACTGTTGCTTGCCGTGGCATGGATGGCCATATGAAAAATGATAAGGCTGGGGCACGGAAGAGTTAACTAAAGTGACAAACCCCACACACCCACATGTCCGTTTGATTAAAAACCGCAGTTCGTACTTGCATTGGAGCCATGAATACACGGTCTTTGGGCTGCAGAGAGAGTGTACGTTGGTTTGTGTTTTCAAAATTTTCTGGAGGGAAAGATCCAACGAGCAGAGGGAGAAGAGGCTCGCGTCCCTCCCGTTCTTCCGTTTGCAACAGCCAGCAAGTGCATGTGTCTGACTCTGCCTCGTTTGTAAGAGGCTTTTCCCCCGCATCTCGATGATGCGCAGACCCTTCGCGACGGAGGAATTTTGGCGAGCGGTATACCGTGAATCGGTGTGGCACGATCTACATATATGCGAGCGCTAACATGGACGGTTTGGCGACTTTTGGTCTTGTGTGCAGTTTGAAATGGTGGATCGTACTTGTTGTGGCACAGTGGGTGTTTTGAGTGTTTCCATGTCACCATGTGCCGGGCCCATGTGTATTGAAGTAGCGCGATGAGTTCCGGTGGTAACCAGTAAGCATATGGAATCCCGGTGAGTAATGGGAATCACTATATCGGCCGGTTTTTGATGGGATTAAACGACATTCGCAGATAAATTCGAAAACAAATGATGATGTTTCAAGTCGATGGGATGTAAAAAAAAATATACAAGATTGACGGGATCCAAATAATTTTGACCATGCAATCAAATCGGGTGGCTCATGGATTAAATTAAACCCCTTCAAATTGGTTAGTCATTCCATATTTTAAGAGAGGGTTAAGAGAGAGTTAATTCTCAATTCTATTTCCCCCTCGGCATGTCTAGCTCCTATGGCTTCATCCAAATACCGCATGCCCAATAACGAATGGAGACAACATGCTTAAGTAGATATTTAGATTAGATGTCATGACATATTATATCTTACATGAATTGAAAATACAGTAACAAATACTATAAGTGTTTGGTTGTGCCACAGGAAAAACACAGAATTTTTCTTTACGATTTGGTGCATGTCATAGTTGTCATAGAAATAAAGAAAAGATTCAAGAGGTTAGACCCAATGGAAATTTTGTTTTGAAATTGAGTGCAAAATAACCTATAAAAAGAATCCATAAGGTTTCTAATCCTATAAATTAAACAACTTCTATAGAAAAAATCCCGAGGATTAAAATCTTGTGAATTTCCTTTGAAGTTCATTTGAATCAAATAGGTCTTAAAAATGGATAATTTTAATACAACGGCAAAAACCCTACAAGGAGTGGCTTTTCATAGCCTGGGCAAGAAACTGTTTTGAATGGATAAAACATACTTTTTTCGTGCAGGTTGCTGTGGGGGAAAGAGAAAGAGAAAATGTTAGAGTTTATAGCTCATGACCATATGACCATGATGATGTTGATGATGTCCAACATTTAGTTGGAGAAGAGATTGATATGATTTTAGTTGCCAATTTCATAATTGAGCAAAAGCAACAATTTAAACAAGGGCAACAGAAATTTAATAAAAGATAAGATAACAAGCAAAGTTTTTTATAAACTCATATTTTTCCTATTTATCAAATATAGGGTGTGACTGTTGCCATGGAGCTTCGTTGGAGATTTAGTGTCACGTTACCGGCAAGCCCGGCCAGCTCACCTTGGAGGGACGGTTCCTCTCCCCTTCCTACATGGTTGTTTTGATTGTAGCATGGCTTTAAAAGTAGACTCATAGTATAGAAAAATAATTTGGAGTACATCCAAGTTCATGTATTTTTTCAAGTGAAACTCTGAACACCTCTTCTAAGCTACTCAAGTGTATTCGATTGAGAGAATTTTTTTTGAACTATGGTGTAACTGAACCACCGCTTGTAGTTACTAGATATCTTTGACATTCGAGAATTGTAGTAAATAATAAAATATAAGTCATCTCTCTCTCCTCTTACATGTATATATTCTATTAGTTTGGTACAGGTGCACCTAGGTTCAGCCCAAATTTATCCTATTTTATCCCCACAGATTTCACTATACACGATATTGTATACGTATTCTCCTATTACGCATCCTTTTGTACATGCATGTTATCCAAACAATACCTTAAGGTCTCTTTAGATCGTAGGAACGAAAAACACAGATCAGAAAATACACATGAATTTGTCAAACATGAAAGTTCAAAACACATAAAAATTGCAAGAATAGTCGTTTAGTTAGAATACAGAAGAAATGTTGATCTTACGCAAATGAGTGTAAAAAGAGCTAGAGTGATGTTGAAATTCTTATGGAACTAGGGACATAGGAAAGCAATCCGTAGAATTTGGTAGCATTGTTCCTACGATCCAAAAAGATTTTTATAGAAAAAATCATAAAAAATTGAATCCTACAAAAATTCTATGAACATCATGCAATCTAAAGAGGGCCAAATTGTTTCCCGCGGAATTCCCACAATATTCTTTTATAATCCTACACTAGAATCTATGATATGGAACCCGGCAAGAAGAAGTAAGAGCTATTACAGAATGGCTCATCGAAGACCCCACAACACAGATGGTTCGCAATAAGGCCCGCCTGGGTTAACTCCCAGAAATACGAACCGCCGGTGATAACCAGATATCACAGGTGGATTTTACTAAGAACCGCCTGTGATATCGAGGTAACATATCACATGCGGTTTTTAATAAGAACCACCTGTGATGAGGGGTTTATCACAGACGGTCTTTTATTAAAACTGCCTGTGATAAGATGCCCATGACCTGAGCCTTGAATATATATAGCCGCGCCGTTTTATCGTCTCTTCGATCGTTTCATCTCCACTTCGTCTCGTCTTCTCTTTGCACCCTAGCCCTAGCCACTATGCCGAACCCTAGCAACCGCATCGCGCTCCCCTCCTCCTGTATGTCTCCCTTGTCCCTCCTCGCCCGGGTCACCGTCTTGCCGAAGCCTACCGCCACGTTGAAGGTTTCCACTAGAAGAGCTCACCTCCTCTCCTACACCATTGTCACCGGCCTCCTCTCCTCCTCCACCGAGTGGTACATTGCTGGCCTCCTCTCCTCCTCTGCCCGGTCTCCCTCACCGCGGAGGTAAGCCCTCACCCTCGCCCTGATCTCCCTCTTCCTCCTCTAGCTAGATTAACATGGTTTGATCCTTCATGCTGCTTGTTGCAGCAGTTGCACCGTGCATATATTATTTGTTGCTGATATCTATCTAGCAACTGTCTTTGAAATTTAAGTTGTATGTCTTTGTATTGTGATAGTATATGATCTAGTTAATAAAAGTATCATTACTTTGGTGAATTATCTCCCTAATTAGTTACCTACTTCCCTCAGCTAGCATTGGTAATTAAGTAGCCTTCAACTGCTTTTTCTTGTGCTAGCTACTTCCCGGATGAAATGAAAATTGAATAGCAATGTAGTAATTTTTTTTCATACACTTAGCAATGTAATGTTTGTCATAGTGAAACTGAACTAGTATATACTATTTCAAAAGAATAAAAATAAAAGAAGAGGTCACAGAAAAAGTTACTCACATAGGAAGAGATTCTTGAGGATACCATCGCAAAGTTCAACACCTTTTAGGACATGTGAGGCGATTTCTTTCGGTACGACGGGGGAAGGTGGCCCACGCATGAGATCGTCACTAATGAGAATGGTCTCTTCCATCGTTTCTTGGCTATCAACTGTTGGAAAATAGGATGACACATTGACCCCATGAGCACAAGCAGCTGCTACACTTGAAATGCACATAGCTCAAAACTAATATCGGCTTTCCTAGTATGTAAGCAATGCCTCTGTCATAGCAACTAAAAATTCAGGGTTTTGATTGTTTGTCTCCGAGTCCCTGGTTTGTTAAGTTGATATCACAGAGCTGGTTCTCAGCAAAATCAGCAAAACGAGGATCCTTTTATTACACATAGCTTTACAATCTTTATATATGTTATTTATTTTAGAAAAAAAACTTGTTCAATATGTTGCAACATGATGTGCACGACGTTCCCCCTTCTTTTCAAGTTGTGCAATGCAACATTAGTACTACGCAGCTAGAATCCCAATTTCACAACCTATTCCTCTTTGAGTTGTAGTTCCTGCCTCTAGGATCAACTGGGCTCACTTCAAGATACCACATGCCACAAGGGTGTTTCCATCAAACATTGGAGCCCTAACTTGCTTTTCAATCAAAGCCACAATTAATCTAAGGTCTTCATTCATTACTAAATACACATTCTATCGCAACCACGATTTACCATCAAAATTGACGCGACTCATGCATGTCCAATAACAATAAAAGAGAGAACGGTAATAGAGCTAGTGCACACGTACCATCCATGATGGCCTAGCAACTTTTCACGCCGGCGAGCAACCTGAAGCAGCTAATGCAGACCAACTTCCTGCAGGCAGCCAAAAGAACGAGATCGTTAGGCTCCGTTCGATCTATGCGACGCAAAGTAGAAGAGACGCCTACTCATTTTGATGACAGGGCATCACTCATGAGCACATCACTTCGAAGATGAACATGTTTTTGGCAGTATGGCATATATAACAGGCTTAAAAATTAGGGGCTTTTGATCATATACCCCGAAGTTGGGGCGCCGTTTGATGATTTGCCCCATTTGTGTCAATGACGGGTGGCCCCGGACCCCACCCGTCATTCTCAGGGGAGGGGGGCAAATGATCAAACGCCCCCCAACTTTGGGGCATATCATCAATTATCTCTAAAAATTATTACTCCTAAAAGATACTAGACACATATTATGTAAACTCTCGTTCTTCGATTATCAAGAGATCGGTGGCAACACAAAACAGTTATTAACATTTATGCGGTAGGATTTCGACTAGAGGAAAAATAAATTGAGAATAAGGCAATCCCATTGCACCTGACTTGAACCTACCTGCTTTTCCAATTCGCCGGGGATGTAAACGTTAAACGGCCGGCCAACAACTCAAAGAGAATGGAGAATCAGGGAGGCTTTGGTGGCTTGGTGAGGAGGCGGCGCCGCGTGCGATGGCAGGAGGAAGCTAGGAATGGGAGGAGGCAGTGTGCCAGATCGCGGCGGCTCGTGCGATGGGAGAGCAGGTGGCAACGCGACAGTAGGAGGGGGCGGCGACAGGGAGGAGGTAGTGTGGTTGGTCGGGGCGACGGCGTGTGGTCAATCGGGAGTGGGCGGCGGCGTGTAGTAGGAGATGAGGGGGCGGTGAGGAGAGGCGGCGGTGCGTGGTGGGAGAGGAGGGGGCGACGCGCTGGATCGGGAGGAGAGGCGGCAGCGCGGCGGAGTGCAACAGGAGAGGAGCTGACGAGCGAGTAGCGTGCTCGATCGGGAGGAGAAGCAGACCCTGCTTAGTTCTGACCACATGGTCCTTCGTCATTGCAGGCAGCGTCGGCTGGATTTCTTGGTAGTGCTAGGTACGAAGGGAAGCCTATGTTCTGCTCCCTCCACCACACGATCCGCCATAACTGCATGCATCCTCGGCTAGATGTCGTGGTTGAGGACGAAGGTGAGTGACAAGGAGGTGAATGATTTTTAGAGTTTGACAAGATGTCCTAATCCACTTACCTGTTTCACTATTGAATACCAGGATTTGTATTTTCCTATGCATAACAAACACCGAGAGGATTTATACTCCCTTCGTCCAAAAATACAAGGCGCATACGTATCCTAATATTGAAAATTAAATCTATAATATATTGATTATACGACACAAAAGTGATAATGTTGGATTCGTTTTTGAAAGTACTTTCCAATGATATCACTTTTGTGTCATATGACCAATATATTATAGATTTAATTGTAAATATTGGAATACGTATGTGCCTTGTATTTTTGGACGGAGGGAGTACTGTACAACAAAGGCTCAAGCTTGTGGAGATATTTTCCTTCCACTGTTTGTTGTCGATTTGATTGTAGTGTACATAGTAATGTTGAATCCCCATCCATTTTTACTGGTCTGCATAATTCTATTGTGTTTTAGCAGACTTATTTTGCTACAAATCTAAATATTCAAGTGTGGCCATTGAGGTGTATGCATATGTGACATGTCTAAGTGAAAGGACCTTAATGACTAAGATGTCGCCTAGAGGTGGGTGAATAAGCTTTTTAAATTTCACTTCCGGATTTAGCTTAATCCTAATGCGGAATTATACTAATTGGATTTTCACAAGCTCAAATCCTAATATGCTAGTTTTTCATATGACCATAACCACCGTATGTTAATATATCAAGGTTTGCAATCCTAGGGTGACAAGCAAGCAATTCAACTTCTATAGGAGATATACAAGTAATGTATTTCAAGTATGAAATGCGATAAGTAAAGAGACAAGAGACAAACGATGTATGACCTGGAGTTCGGATATCCACCGATATCCTATGTCTGCGTTTGAGGACCCGATCATGCTTGATCAAAGGTGGGCTCTCTCTCAAGCCACTTCCTCTCGAGGACTCTCTGGAGTCTCCCCGATCACTATGGTTAGCTCTTTCCTCTACTACCGGAGATGGCGAGCTCCACAACCACTTCACAATCTCCCGGGCCTCCTCACAAACTTTTTGAGGAGATCACCGAGCCACCGCCACAAATGTTTGGGTGTCTGGATATCATCTTCTCATCGGCTTCATGAACTCGACATCTTGTTGCATGCCCATGAGTCACACCTAACCCTCACACTTACACAAAGCATACATCGCATAGGGTTAATGATCAAAAGCAATACACAATTGCTTACCTTCATTCGATCACATGAAGCCACAACTAGTGTTATTCTCTTGAACTCCTAGCATCGTGTCTTGATCATCTTTGTTCAACTCATGAGCACTTCTTCTTGACTATCGTGAGCTCATGACATGAACTCTTTCATCTTGGTCAACTCTTTACTTCAATCCAACTTATGGATCCTTTAGTCACCTGAGCCACACAAGTGACTTAGCATTCATGCTCTATTGTCAATCGTTTTAAGTCCAACTCATGGACTTCCTCTATATCTTCTACCTCGATCATCTCCGAGGTTTCTTCTTTCTATCTTCTTCTAGATCACATGAGCGTCACCTAGAGCCGGATCTCGATGCATCTCTTTTGATCTTATGGCATTCCTTATGAATCCATCTTCTATCCTCATGCATCACCTATGGAACACAAGCTCATAAACAATTCTAAACATAATTGTTAGTCCATAGGTATTATCATTAATTACCAAAACCACACTTAGAGGCTAGATAAACCTTCAATCTCCCTCATTTTGGTAATTGATGACAATCTCACCAGAGTGTTATATTTGAAAAATAGGGTTATAGGTATACATCTCATCCGAGAATAATATGTATACTAAGAACAAGTTTTGGTAGCATTTGAAGATCACAAAGATGTTAAAGGTTTCCAAAACCGGCTTTACTAGCATCAAACACTGCTAAGGTTTTGATGTTAATAGAACCAATCATATGTATAAAGCAAACTCCCCCACAATCTATGCATGTGTGAATGAATCTTGAATATCATTGCATATATTGTTCATGTCAAATTTTGAATGGAGTTTCACTTTTACATATGAACTAAAGAAACAAGCATTACAATATATATATCACAATTAAAGATGCATGCAATATCACAATATATATATATATATCACAATTAAAGATGCATGCAATATCACAATTAAAGATGTATGCAAGCAACCAAGAATATCACAAAGATATCAAAGCCAAGTATGCACATTTCTCCTCCTCTATTTGTTTAACCTCAAATCCTCCTCCTCCAAATATAACCTCTACAAATTCTCCCCCGATTGACATCAATGCCAAAATGGAAGAATTTTAGAGGTCTTGCCAAGAATACTAGCCTTCTCCCACAAAAGAGTGATCAAAAGCTAATGCACCACCTCATTTCTTATAATTTGAGTGAAATCAAATGCACTTATCCAATTATGAATGGTTTGAGGAGATCACACTATACTATGGATCCAAAGGATACAACAATGTGTTAAGATATGACATTTAAGCACTTCACATGTCTAATATGCATCCACAAGATCTAAAAGATATATCTTGGACAAGAGATAAAAGATACCAATTGAAAAATATTCCAATTGAAGGCAAAAACAAGATGCGTCCAAAATATATCTAAACATGAGTGCACCAAGAAATATGCAATAAAAGGAATAGGCACTCATTAGCTCCCTATACCCATCCTAATCTACTCCCCTAAACTCACACAAAGGAAGAAGAGAAGATGTCTATCAAAGCTACTAAGGATGGATCAATGATAAGGAAACAATAGACTTAGCTCAAGTTGAACATAGCAAAATTGTTTACATTATAACAAATTTTTGTTTATCACAAGATGTCAACATCTCATAAGCTTAGATGTTCAAGATAGCCACTATAGGGAAAAACGGACTAGAGGAGAGAGTTCTACACATCCAACTAGCAAAAGAAACCAAATATAGCAATAGTTGAGATGTTTCGAACTAAAGCCTATATACCTCAAGCGAAATAGATAAAAAATTTCAATTTTCATCACTATTGCACATGAGAGAGACTTAAGTATTTGATATGAATTCATTTGCATATTTAGAATTAATGAATCATGAACATGATTTTATAGATCCCACAAAGTATGCTACTTCAATTTGCTCATATTTGTAATAAAGAGATTTTTTTTTGGGCACTTGCAAGAAACACATTTTTGCAATTAATTTTCATGCTATGATGCAACCTACAAAAGGTCGAATCCTTTTTATTAAATGCATGAATGGAATGTGAGTTACCGAGATAGCATTGGAGAGAAGTAGTAGGTAGTTTTTTTCTTCATCCTAGCTTGGCTTCCACTTAGCAATTGGTGTCTTTCTCCTTCATTATGTATTGATACCAATTGATAATAATTGAGAAGACATTCTTTATGAGTAAGATATATATCCAATCCATCTCCATTGTACCTAAAACACATTTAAGTACAATTTGGTCTCCAAACTCATTGGGTCCAAAGACATAGAGCAAAACTCTCCAAAAATATGTACATATAGGTATGAAATTGGTACAATTGAGATATCATGCACACTTTAACCATTTAAGACTTTGGGAGGAGTTTTCCTTATGAGTTAGATCAAAGGAAGCAAACAAGCTATATATATCCCTATCAAATTTGAACATGCAAGCATGACATACCAAAGATCACAAGGATACAATTTTGGACAAAAGATATCTCATTAAAACGAAGATCCATATGAATAGCCATCAAACACAAAGTTGTCCAAATTGTATCAAAACTCAACACAAGAGATCAACCACATAGTTTAACACATAAACTAGAGGAAAAAGTTTGAGCTTATGTTAGAGATATTATAAGAATAATCATATAAGCTTAACGCACACAGAAACCATATAGATAGATAAACCACGCTAAAAGAATATCTCAACTCATGCTGAAACTAGACACCTGGAGATTTCGGGTGCATCCGGACATTCCGGGGCCCGGAGATTCTGGGGTAATTTTTTTCGGATACTCCGAATGCACTGAAAAGATATATCAGCCCTTGGGAGGATAGCCGGATATTCCGGACTAACAGGTCCGGATACTCCAGACACAGTTTCAAAACAGGAACAGAGACATGAGCACAAAACTCAGAAAAATATTTTTCATGCCACCAACTATCATCATATAATCAAGCCGAGCTATAATTGGTGATAGTCCAGACAAAGCGATGATCCAACAAAGGTTCTTGAGATCGTTAGAGCCCGAAGCACCTAAAATCTCAAACTTCCAAATATAACACTCATGGATCAGTTAATGGATGTTTCGATTTTGGTTTTATGTGAGCTTGACATACCACACAACAATTAGATAAGCAATGATATCAATATTATGTGGTATTTCTCAAATATTCACATTTTCTTGACTAGTGATATGCACAAGGCATAACACTCCCCCATAATGTGATACTCCATTGATTTCTACAAAAACCAACTAAAGATCAATAAGGATCCAATTGAAGTCTAAAGCAACCATTTTGATGAAAAATGCATAAGATCAACTCAAGGACTTATCGAACCAAAATAGTGAATAGAAGAGATATCACCATGTATGAGCTCAACATGCCACATAGAGACTAGATAATCTAGGATATCAATTCTAGGTGGCATTTCTCATATGTTCACATTTTAAGTTTGTGATATGCACAAAAGCACAATACTCTCCCATGATGTGATAGACCATGAAATTCTCATAAGAGCCAAATGGACTCGAAATAAAAAGGCAAATACGAATTAATTTTGTACAATCAACTATATGATGCACTAAGCATTCAAGAGATGCTATATTTTCACAATCTAAGCATACTAGTTGACAACTTTACTTGTGTACTAAGAATATGGATTTTGTATGTTATTATGCTTATTATATACCACCTATTCATGCTAGTCAACTAAAACTTAGCATAGTATGAGATATACAATTTAGAAGCATATAAGGTACAAAACATGCACATGCTAGGGGCTAGTAACTTTCAATGTAAATGATTTGAAGTACATGTTACCGCAAGGAGGTGCATTGGATTTGATGATACATCAATGATGTTTTTGACTTGGCTCAATTGTTTTCATATGATGGATTTCATCATCTTCAAGAGTTGGCCAAATCTCCAATGTCCTCCTAATTACCTATTGATTTCCTTTTCATGGCATTGTTGTTGTGATATGAGAGATGTATAGTTTAGAATAAGTTTAACCAGCTAGCCTTGAGGTAATAAGATTAGCTAAGTGTTTTATTTAGCAATGCACTACACCTAGAGGAAGATTTGTGTCCCCTGAGATCGCCTTTTAAGTTCTTAAGAGAAACAACGGCAATTCAAGCTGTCAGCTCGTAAATGTTCTCTGAGAAATTGTCCTTTTGAGTATATCACTTATTAGTTTCTTTTCTTGTATGACAAAATTGTGCACACTCAAATTTTATGGTGAAAAGAAGTTGAACTATTCTTTTCTGGAGGTCTAATTCATACTGTATCCGGAACCATGTGGCTTAACCCAGTATTTAGGTCCATCACATTTGTTTTAGACTATATTGCCAACCAAGTTTGAACCATTGCGTGTAGTCTTTGCTAAAAGTTTTTGTTAATAGACCTTCCATTGCACGGCCAAACTAAGTTCACTATGTCAAACAAGCCTGCCATTTTGTCCAATGCTGATTTCATTGTGTCAACAAATTATTTTACATGTTTGAGATAAATGGATCTTTTGTAACTCTAAATCTCACAATATGCATGATTATAGTTCCGTAGTATGGACAACTTACTATACAAGAAAAATGTTGCTACCATTGAGGGATTACTAGCTACTGTCACTCAAAAACAAAAGGCTAAAGAGGACTGAACAAAGAAATGAGATACCATTTGGGAGCTCTGTGTCTAGAAGAGCCTCAGTTTCAACAGCCCAATAGTGTGCTATATTCTCTTTGGTGTATCCACCACCTCTACCATTGAGGGATTACTACCTACTGTCACTCAAAAACAAAAGGCTAAAGAGGACAGAACAAAGAAATGAGATACCATTTGGGAGCTCTGTGTCTAGAAGTGCCCTAGTTTCAACAGCCCAACAGTGTGCTACGTTCTCTTGGTATATCCACCACCTCCCGTCACCTGCATGTTCGAAAATACGTGCATATCCTGAAAAAAGCAAATGAAATTATATGGTAATGGTTTTCTCCCTTACTAGTAGGGGAATTTTAAATTTCTTGACAAACTTTACATATTCAGCATGGCCTGTTTATGAAAACAGATCAAACTAGCAAGTATAATAGATCAATCAAGCGAGTTTAGCTCAATAAAATTCAGTTTAAAGTCCAACGGACCCCAAACACCATTAATGCAAGAAAATTCCCAAAACTAAGGCAATTACAGAATTAAGTGGAGAAACACGGGTTAGCTAATTATACACCTAGATGGCAGTTTTGCAGAGTATATGAGTAGCACATATCAGGTTTAAGAAGTACAGAACCTTCAATTGAAAGACTGAAGCACCTTAGTTAGACGGTCCCGTGCCAATGAATCAGCCCCACACTGAAGAACAATAGCATCTGGCACATATGTCTCAAAAACCTTGGCAATAATCTACATGATAAGTATTACATAACTTGATAAGACTAGAGAACAACTACTTGAATAATGATAAAGTAATACACGTGGACTTATTATACCGTTTTAAAAGGCCGAGTAAAGCTAGTGTCATCTATGTCATTTTATGGGCTTACGCAAGCCGTAGACTAAGTCCATGGACCGTTACACCTGGGCCACGTATTTAGCAGACGTAGTAGCAGGCCATTGAGGCCCACGGTTTACTCTGAGGCGTCGATCAGCTGAGATCAACGGCTGGGACATTAGGGGCAGGAGCTAGGGCAAGACGGACGGCACAGATCGCAGCGCGCCCCGGGCGCGAGCTGTATAAATATGCAGCCTCGCCGCGCACACGAGAGCCCCTCCTCGCAGAAACCCTAGAGATCACTCCAGCGACCCCCGCCGCCGCGCCTCCAGCTCTCTCCCTCTCCGATCCAAGTAATGGCGCTCTCTTTGATCTATATTTCCGTCGCCATTCCATGGCCTCGTTATGGTCTTGTTACTTGATGCGAAGTATGTGATCTGTTAAGGTTGCTTGTATGCTGTACTCGATTTGCTTGTTGAAATGGGATAGCTTTGCCATGTTTTTGTAGTCGCTGTTTATGTTTGGCTGGGATGTTCTTCCTAGCGCTTGGTTTTTGGATGTATGTCGGAACTAGTTTTAGGGTTTAACTGAACATTTTGGTAGAGTTGCAGTAAGCTTTTTAGTGAGTATAAATGTGATATGCAGTATCTTAGAACTAATATGTGGAGCGCCTTTCTAAGATTTGATCGGCACAGCAGCATGGACTAACGGATGTCTCGCACTGTTCTCTAGCAGATAATTCCTCCTGTTACTTCAGGACAAATATTATGTTCCACTTAGCTATTCTGGAGGTTGCATCTGCGCACCTCTGAATATAATGTGCAGAGGCGCACTATTATTCTTGAGGAAGAAGTGCTCCAATGCTTTAGTTATTAGACTCTGATTTAATTTATATGATGGTGATTTGTCTGATGTATTACTTGTCTACATTTCCATTCTCACTTGGTCGCTATCAAGAAAAAAACGCATGCTCTTATTTTGTGTATGCAAGATAGAGTATGGGACCTCTCAACTGCATGCCAAATAACCCAATTACCAAGTGACCAAATCAACCATTGTACTCCTTCATCTCACCGCCACCAAATTGAGCATTCACCAAAGAACTGGAAACAGAAATGCTCCATTGCAATTTACTCCTGCAGTTGTTCTACGAACTTAAGGGGGTGTTTGGTTGGGCTTTTCAGCAGCTTTCCATTGGAAAAAGCTACAGCCCAACCAAACAGCCAACTTTTCAGCAGCTTTTGCTAACGATAGCGGTGGGCTTTGCAGTGCAAATTTAGCTGTTTGGAAAAACTGCCTTCTGCCAGCTTTTTGCAATGTGTTAAAGCTTCTGTGCTTATTTTCTAAAATATTGTAAATAGTTTAGATCAACCAAAAGCCATATGTTCACTTTCCTACAGCCGCAACAGTTTTTTCAGACAGCCAGCCAACAACAACTTTGTCAACAGCCACAGCCTAACCAAACAGGACCTAAGTCTACTGTAATTTACTCTAATTAGAAGCAGCGACACCAGATTTGGGCAAGAAAAAAGAGATAAAGAAAAGAAAGCAAAAAAATAAACAAAAGAGGGACACTATTTCAAGCCGGACGAGTCTCTTATCGGGCTTGTAATGTAGTTACTGGTCCAACGCTGTGGCCCGAAGCAGAATCCGCGACGTCAGGAAAAGTATTCCAGTTGGATGGGTCGACATAGTCCAACATAACCCCAGCAACCAATCGTCCTGGCCATGCAGGCCCAATACAACTTCAAGATGGTGCAGTTCCAAGACCATGAGGGCAGGGCTAAGAATATAGAGGCCCATATATTCTACTAAAATCTTCTCTTTTGCGTTTAGGGGTGGACCGGCACGTCTGGTTACCTCTCTACAGAGACGGACCTGTCATGTGAGCCACAAGGAATAGAGAAGACGCACATCATTCTTCACTTCATTGGTAGTTGCTGTAAGAAACTGGAGATGGATTCATCACTGACGGATAGAGCACAACCCTGACAATCATCACCCATTCTCTTGGGGTGAATTGTGTATTCCTGGCTTTGGTACTAGCACCTTAGTCTGGCCATCGATCCCAACTTATTATAATATACGCTACTGTATTTTTTACCAGCTATCACGAATGCTCAAGCTCACTAATGGAGTGCAACGGAACAGCTACAGTGGCGTTATGGGGGTGCAGAGACTAATTTATCCATGAGGACCTGCAAGCTGACAAGGGATGCAGGCGACTTTTGAGTAGCAGCTAGCCAGCTAGGAGGATGCAGATGTCGTCCATTTTAACCCCCCATAACACTATCAAGAAAGTCCAATTTTCACCTTAAACAGCAAATCATTCACTTAGAACCCTCAACTATCAAATCAGTGCAAATTGTTTAAGGTGTTACAATCTCTGTACTTGTAATCTTTGGGTTCTATAGTATTTGGCACCTACTGTTGCTTCTCCATGTGTCTATTCTACCTGTCCAGATTCTCAGTCAAGTTGTATGTTTCATGCTTAGTAACCGGTTTCGGCATTGGCGGCTTGGCGCCACGTCCTCCATTGCCCCATCGAGAACATTGCAGATGCTCTGCATTAGAGAGTCTAAAACTTCAGAATTAGAAACCGTCGGGCTTCAATCTTCACAGTTTAACCGTGATATGAACGCTGGGCGATGACCCACCCAGCTAGATAAGATTAGTTGTAGATGTCATCCATCTGTCAATATCATGCCTACATCTCAGCTAGTTCACACCACGCTTGGCGTCAAACCGTCGAGAAATCTGTCCTCTCGTTGTCTAGTTTCTGCTACAACCCCAGAACCTGTCACCTGTGGTGTTAGATGCATTGGTAATCATTCTTTTCTTTCCTCTTTTTTTTTGGAAATAATAGGTAATCAAAGTTGAGTTGGAATTGTCTACCCTGTTGCAGCGTGTAGCTTCCATGGCTCCATCTGATTTGGACTCTGCTATTGTCATTGACTTACTGTGATATCATCCTATTGACAACACCATGAGTTCTGAACGATAGACTGGCGGTGATGTGACATGCTACTTGCAGCATAAGTAAGGCACATAAAATAAGTAGATTTACCTGTTTGGATTTTGATGTCTCCATTTACACCTGAACTGCTGCGTAGCGCTATCTATGGATGCATCCACGATTAGTTTAGCGACGAAAAGCTGTGAAACGCATGCATCACTCATATTAGCATGGGGCCGATTCACAGTATAGTTTACTCCCGCCCAAACTCGCTAGCTAAAGGGCGTGCGTGCATCTGCTCTGTAATATTACAAATCAGCGACCTTCGGATTGATAGAATAATCACCGCAGAAGGTCCAACCAACGGGCAGAATCATACTGTTGTTAAGGCAGATCTTGGACGATCTTAGCCGACTCTGCAATCAACTACGTTGGAGTATTATATGTACCATCACTCTTTCTTTAGGAAATATTATATTGTCACTCGGTTGCTTTCATAACTTATTCTGAACTAACTCATCAATCACCGTATTTCTTCTCGGCATGCTTTCTGCGTATGCATATATAATAGTACCTGGTGGATATACTTTTCCTTAAAAAAGATAACTTAGCAGGTATTAGACCATCCACAATGTGGCCGAGAAGCGGTTCGTAACACTAGAAGAGACGAACCGTCGTACTCAAGGCGCAGATTCCTGGAACCGAACCAATTCGAAGGGCGAGCGTGGTCCACGTGTTGGAAGCCGGCGGAGCAGCACCCCTGGAGAATGGCTCGAGGCCATGGAGGAGGCTTCGAGCACGCGCCGCCACGCCATGGAAGAGGCCTGCAGATGCGCCTCCACGGCATCGAAGAGAAAGAAATGGTCTCGCTGTGACGAGAGGAAGAAGAATATACCTCTAACTTTTGGAGATCCGAATTGATACGCACGAACTTAGAGGTAGGAGAGAAGCAGCCATGGACAAGAGACAGAGCGCGAATGTGGAATAGTCGGAGGTGAAAGGAAAGTTAGGAGAGAACGGAAAAAGTTGAGGCTTTTAATTTTCATCTGGGCTCCACAGCCGGTTCGAACCATTGGAGCAAAATCGGCTAGAACAACTCAGCTAACCTTTTGATTTTGAACCGGTACCGCATTGCCGATGGGTGATGTCAAGCAGCCAACTACGTACATTGGTGATTGTTGCATGGAACATAGTGACATTTGCAGTTACTGAGCTACTGTGCTGAAAATATATTAGAAGCTGCTATGGTAATACGTGTCATGTTTAGCTAGCTAGACTAATTTAACTAACTCTTAAAATATATCATGATAAAAACATTACAATTACGGCCCTTAATATCACTCTCCTTTTTAATTGATTTTCTGTCAGTTATACCAAAAATAGTTCGCCAAATGGGAAATATAAATAGCTGAACCAGATAGTATTATCACAATCCAGAACAACGTAAAACACAACTGAAGTCAACAAGCACTTAAAAAAGGGGGAACCGAGCACTTGTCAAGTACTACAATGTGGGATGTGCTCGAGCACGTTGTGTAAATATATATTGCATCAGATATATTTGATCCAAATATCTATCAAAGTACGCCATCACTATTGAATATTAGCGTGGGACATTTGGAGCACGTCATAGGAGCTAGCCGTGAGGAGGGAAAAATAGAAAGAGGATCAACAAAGAATTAACTCTCTCTTAAATATGTAATTATGAGCTAATTTGTAAGGGTCCAACTTAATTTGTGAGTAATCAGATCTGATTATATAGATGGTTAAGATCTTTTGGATTTCACCAAACTCATATCTTTTATAGTACTATAGATATAGATAGAAGAACAAAATTACATGTATATATTTGAAAGCTTATAATTATAATTATCCATGCGTCTTAATTTAGGGCCCACTTGGACCAACAACATGAATTTTGCAGAAATTTCAAATAAAACACGTCAATTCCCGTAGGAATCAAGTAAAATCATATGGAACCGTACCGTGGTTCTTACTAGCTTATAAAATTATTGGATGACGCATCCGTAGCCGGGCTGTTCGTCGTAGCAGATGACGGTGCCGGGGTAGGGCGGCATCGGTCCGGGGCAGCAGGAGTTGCAGCCGCCGGAGCAGCAGCATGGCGGCGGCGGCTTGGGCGGTTCAGGCTTCTTTTCATCGGGCTTCTTTTCCTCGGGCTTCTTCTCCGGCTCGACGCTGACGACCAGCGCCGTGAACTTGGCCTTCCGCAGCGCGCTCGCCAGGCACACCACGTCCACCTCCCCCACCACCGTCAGCGTCCCCTTCTCTCCGTCCACCGCCATCGACTTGATCCCTGGCACGCACAAACCAGCAGGGTGCACCGGTTACAGTAGAGCTCGATCGCATTGCAACCGCTGATATGATCAAGCGCGAATATACATACGTACCGGGGAGCTTGGCGATGACGCTCATGGCGCCGGCCTTGCACCGCTCCCTGGTGATGTCCACCTTGAGCACAATCTTCTGCAGAAGAGAAACCGGGTGGGTTGGTACAACATGAGAAAGATGCAAACAAAAGATGGTTTTGATAGGCCTGCCGGGGAATCGTCACGTACCTGGGACATGGCGATCGAGCAACGATCCGAAGGAAGAAGAGAAAAGGTGGAGGCTTTTGTTGTTCTTTAGTTGAGCTTCAGAATTGTGTATGGTGACAGCTCAGTTATATCATTGTGAATCGACCTGGCAAGCGGCAAGTTGTCTCCTCTGGTTGGGCATGTATAATACCGCGAAAGTCAACGTCGCAACGAACTCGTTCTGTTCTGTGCCCAGCACAAAACACATTTCTTTTTTCTCGGTGATATATCAATCTCCTTTTTCTTTCGTCGAGAATGGGCAGGAGCTAGGCATTCATTTCATTCAGTGGAACATATCGATCCTTAATTATTTTTTGGGCAAAATTTCCAGTTTTATTAAATTGGCAGGAGTTACTGAAAGGAGAAATGGACTGCAAAGACGAAGTAGGCTGGCTTATTCGTTCAAGTAAAAGACTGCGTTTGTTCATGACTCAGAAACTCGGTGTTATTGTTGGACAATTGAACAAACATCAAATCGAAATTGCCACAAAAACCAGTCTCCTCCTGACGTTTTTGTCTTCCTTAGAATCTTTTGAGTAGACAATTCCAGTCCGTTGAATACGTCATGCTTTGCTAGACAATTCCAGTCCGTTGAATACGTCATGCAAAGCATAATGGTACCTTCAATCAACGTAAGGGATTAGGAAGCTCTATCTACATTATCCTATGTTCTTTCTATTTTCTTAAGGTTTTCAAATCGATGCCTTCGGGAAACTCTGTACCTGTTTCAATTTTGGAGATCGTGGATGCACGGTAATTAACCCTTAGGCTGCCTTTGATTTGAGGTTAGGATAACTAGGTTAGCTTACTTTAATCCAACTAGGTTAGCTTAATCTCAATTTTTATGTTTGCCAACTAACTTGATTAACTAAAATTACCGTTTAGCTAAATTAAGTGCATAGTAGTGTGATGTCAGTCTTCTCTTTGTTAACGTAAGGAAAGAGAGTGAACACTGTCGTACAAAGCACTATCACAGACGGGTGAAAAACCGCATCACAGACGGTCTTTTCAACCGTTTGTGGCAAAGGGTATGTGATTACGGTTCTTCATCATTGGACTCTAACATATTCTTCAATTTTTAAAAATGCAGAGTGCCACCGTTGCCGTGGCAGGACCCGAAGCTGCCCGACGTTGTCGTGACGGATCCAACTTCACAGCTTCGGCCGAAGCCGCTAGCTGTCATCATGGCTGATTTAGAAGCCGCCTTTCGTCACCGTGGCTGGGTCCGGCTTTAGATCTCCCAATCCCTGCCTCCAACCATCGAGAAGGGGCTAACTGTGGCCGATCTATGCGGAGGAGCGGCGGAGGGATGTGGGGGAGGTGGAGGAAGGCGAAGAGGGGCGACAGAGTGATGCTGGTAGGGAGGCAGCACATGCGGAGGACATAGAAGAATCCGGGGAGGGAGACGTAAAATTGAGAGGGGATGGGAGGTGGCTGCACATGCGGGGGACTTAGAAGAATCGGGAGGGGGATGTAGAAATCGAGGGGTGGAGTGATTAGGTTTTTTAGGGTTCATATATATAGGGGGCTTAATGGACCTACTGGGCCGGATCCAATTGTGGTTAGAGAAAAATCGTCTCTGATGTTTCACAGGTCATCATAGATGGGTTTTTTTTTAGATAATTAAAGATGGTTTTAAGAAAATGTGTGATGAATTTTTTTGATAAAAAGTGTTTGGGATGAGGCTTATGACAGACAGTTTTGGTGAACCATTGTGATAAAGTGTCCAGGATGAGTACTTTTATAGTAGTGGAAGTGAGAGAAGAGAAAATTTATACCCCTAAAATTAAGGCTGTTAGAGACATAAATATTAAATGTTGGGAAGACAACC
This sequence comes from Stipa capillata, assembly GCA_019208055.1. NCBI lineage: Eukaryota > Viridiplantae > Streptophyta > Magnoliopsida > Poales > Poaceae > Stipa > Stipa capillata. The sequence continues at coordinate 3,651 of JAGXJF010005679.1, read as the reverse complement.
TTCTCTATCATTATACTATGTACTTCTGTTGCCATCTCTAAATGACATGGATGAACATAAAAGAAAATTGTCTTTTCTACTATGGAAAGCCAAAAGCTTTAGGCCTCACTTTTTTTCAGCATAAACTTATACATAAGTCAACTTAAATATACATAGTTTCATCGTGGGAAACTCTGATAAGCTCGCCTCGAAACAATTTCTAAAATGTGAGCTTATTATTTAAGGTGAAAAATATAATGTTTGTATTACCTGACTTGTTTGTGTTTTATTTAATTGGTAATACCTTTCTTTTAGACTATTCTAGCGCACAACTGAGCAAAAAAGAAATAGCTATGCATCACAACATTATTATCATGCATCCACTGCCGTTAAAATAGTTTCATGGTATCCAAATGTGATTTGTTTTGAATTAGAAACCTCATGCAATTAGATTGTGCCAATATACGCACTCTAAAACTATACAATGTGCCAATATACACACGGCAATATTATCGTGCAATTAGAAGCCTCATGCAATTACAATGTTCTGCCATGTACAATACACATACATTCTCCAAACGATACTATATATGCTAAAAACATTCTCTAAACGCCAGATATATCAGCTTTCTCTATTCATTCATCTCTCTTAACTTTTTTACCACATCTCCTAACATCGTCTATAGGTGTTAAGAATTTTAAAATTTGTTATATAATCAATATATTTTATTTAGCTTAGCTAAGCATAACGGTTAATTTAGCGATGAAAAGCTGTGAAACGCATGCATCACTCATATTAGCATGGGGCCGATTCACAGTATATTTTACTCCCGCCCAACCCGATAGCTAAAGGCCGTGTGTGCATCTGCTCTGTAATCTTAGAAATCAGCGATCTTCTGATTGATAGAATAATCACTGCGGAAGGTCCAACCAACGGGGAGAATCAAACTGTGCCGCTTTGTTAATCAGAAGGTTTGATTGGTTAGTTGCCTCTGCGGTTCGCGCTCATGTTAATGCAGATCTTGGACGATCTTAGCCAACTCTGCGATCAACTACGAAGGTGTTTGGTTGGTGGTTCCGTAACGTACGTAATCTGATAACAGTGGTAACAAATAACGTTAAATTCTGTTTGCTTCAGTTGCTCTGTGATCTGATAATCGTGGTAACAAATATTAGATACTAGCTCCATACAAATCTGATTCCATTAGAAATACCGTGTAATACAAAAACGATCTCTCCTTCCCATTACATTGAAAAGCCCAATACCAGCCCACCTCGCGTCCAAGCCACCCCATGCATCCCTTCCTCTCCTATGATCTCTCCTTCACGATCTCATTTGGTTAAAGTGTCATCGCCGTCGCTGCCGTTGCAAGTCGTCTTCCTTGCTCTTCTCCATCGCTGAGAGGCTGGTCCTTCTCATCTCAATGATCCCCACCTCCCTGTAAGGCAGATCCATATGCAATCCCCTTCCCTCGCTCCCCACTCGTGGTGCGAAGCTACGACTGAGTCCTAGCGCTTCCTCCTCGGCCTGGATGCCATGCTGCCGATCCTGTGCGGAAGAGTGATAGAGGGATGTGGGGGAGGCAGAGGAAGGCGAGGAGTGGCGACAAAGTGATGCCGGTGAGAGGCAACAATGCATGCGGGGGACATAGAAGAATTGGGGAGAGGGAGAGGTAAAGATTGAGATGAGGTGGGACGTGGGTACGCATGCAGGGGATTTTAAGAAGAAAGGGGTGGGAGAGAGTAGAGATTGAGAGGGGTGGGGTGGCTGCGGTTGTATGGGTGGGTTTGGGTGGAGTGTTTAGGTTCTCTAGGGTTCACATATATAAGGGGGCTTAATGGGCCTATAGGGACGGATCTAACTGCATCTATGATGTTTTATAGGTCATCACAAACGGGGTTTTTGGTTAAAATCGTCTATGATAATAACATATTTATCATAGACGTATTTCAGAAAACATCTGTGATGACTTTTTTGATAAAACCCGTCTATGACGAGGCTTATGACAGACGGTTTTAGTGAACTATCTGTGATAATGTGTCCAGGATGAGCACTTCTGTAATAGTGGAAGTGAGAGAAGAGAAGATTTATACCCCTAAAATTAAGGATACTTGAAACATAAACATTAAATATTGGGAAAGACAACCTTCTCTACCATTGTACTATGTACTTTTATTGCTATCTCTAAATGACATGGATGGATATAAGAGAAGACTGTCTTCTCAACTACTTGAGATGCCCTTAGTTATTAGTAAAAACGAATTTAAGAGAGATAATTGTGTTGGCTTAATCATTCCTCTTTTTGGTGGGTTAGTTTAATACTGGTTAGAGGGTTAAATGATTTTAATCAGGTTGACTTAATCTCACCTAACCCAAGGATGTATAGCAGATTCTCTTGACCCTGAACCAAATGGGGCCCAAGTTAACTGCCAAACGCATTTTGGCTTAGATGGTGTTAAGTTCGTTGGCCAAAGTCATTCAACCCGCCAAAAATAGGACTAAGCTAACCCACCAAAAAAGTGAACTAACCCTACACAATAAACTCTCCTAAATGTGCTTTTTATACTACATATAGCCAAACTACAATTTAGGTTAACCAGTTTGTTGCCAAACACAAAACTAGGGTCAATTAAAATTAATCAACCTAATATTTTTAGCCTCGAACCAATCTCAACCTTAATTAGTTGACAGAAAGCCAAAAGCTTTAAGCCCCCTTCTTTCGGCATAGACTTATGCATAAGCCAGTTTAAACTTAATTGTCCACAAGAGTTTTGGTATAGGGAAGTCCTGATAAGTTGGCCTCCAAAAAGCTTCAAAAATGTGAGTTATTGTTTGAAGTAAAAGGTGCAGCGTTAGTAATACCTGACTTATTTGTGTTTTGTTTAATTGATAATATCTTCTTTTAGACTATTTTAGCGTGCAATTGAGCAAAGAAATAATAACTATGCATCACCACATTATTATCATGCATCCACCGCCATTAAAATGGTTTCATGGTTTCCAGATGTGATTTGTTTTGAATTAGAAACCTCATGAAATTACAATGTGTCAATATACACACTCTAAAATTATACAATGTGCCAATGTACACACGCTAATATCATCATGCAATTAGAAACCTCATGCAATTAGAATGTTTTGCCATGCACAACACACATATGTTCTCGAAACGGTACAATGATACAAATTTGATCGTAAACACACAAATTATTTGCTAATTGCTAGCCATAGCATTCATTGATTACAAATCACAATTAAGCACGCTGAATTCCCCCTGCTGCTAGATCGAAAAGAAAATCCATACACATGGATCAAACTTTTCTAACTTAACTTATAAGTCAGCAATACAAGAAATTTATCAAGCAATCGCGAACACACGTGAAATCAATCTTCATATCCATTACATAAGTGAGAATCCAACCCATCCATGAAGCTAGATCTGGAGAGAGGAAAAGGCAAGAGCGAGGAAGGGTGGCATGATTGCATGGGGAGGGAGTCCAGGCACGTGGCACAGGACGGTGACCAGATGCAGTGATGGGCCAAGGGCGGACTGTGGAGTTGAGGAGGGCGGCGCTTGGGGGCTGCCGGATCTGGAGGACAGTGGCACTCTAGTGGCTAGGGGGCGGATGGTGGAGGGCGGTGCCGAAGGATCTGGAGGATGGCCACGCTCC